>OOFC01021766.1:0-18996 GCA_900323345.1 Pseudochromis fuscus
ATAACAGCAATAATAGACTTTATACATAAGTACTATGTTTATACTAAACACTTTATACATAAATAAATACCAGACATATTTTGGTCCCACGTCTTGCATTCTTAGGGGAGTCTGATTTTAAATGAGATAGAAAACCTTGTCAGCGAACAATTATTTTATTGACACGTGTACAACACTGATGGAATATGAATAATATTTGGTGATTACACCCTGTCCTGCCGACCTCATGCGAGTGAAGCTGAGAGTAGTGTAGGATCTCCTCAGATGCTATTTAGACACCTGTCACCTCATCCTATTTAAAAGGAAAACATGTCCACAGTTCGCTACTTAAACACCTTTAACCCGCAAACCATTAGAAAACAACAACAAAAACAGTAAGTGTACAACAGAAAACCCGTCAAGTGGCCACAGAGTGAAACGTAAGTCGCGCGCGTTCACGCGTATGGGGAGTCAGATTTCTCCGGGGAGTGTGAATTTTCTATAACACCGGCAAAATAGCTGATTTGAGCCGGTTTGAACTGGTCTGACGAAAAAAAAGATTGACGCGTTCGCGACTCTGGCCCGGATCCACTTCGACTCTACTGTATCCGCGCGCGGGCTGCACTTTCAGTATGTGTTGTTAAAACTCCTAGAATAAAAACCCAACACATTCTGGATTATTTGGATCCCAGACTAGATGACAGGAACAAAATGTTGATCCAGTTTGCATCATATATGCATTTATTTTAGTATTAAAGGGTTTTGTTGCCATAAAAAAAATCCAAATTAAACCAAATAATTTGATTTTGTCTGTCATGTATCACAATATATTACTTGCATGACCTTTTATTATTTTAAACGTGTACATAAGAGCCACTGTATTTTGGAAAAGTAAATTGGAAAAATAAATTAGCATTTATTTGCTGTAGATGGGTGAAAGGTCTCTTGAAAAAATAATAGTTGTATTCTATTCAAATTAACACCTAAAGTAACTAAATTTATTTGATCTGTGGTTACAGAGTATCCTACATTGGCACATTACAGTTACAGCTCTGGTAGACGGTGATCTTAAAAAGTTTGTACAAGTCATTCTGACATCACCTCTTCTTATCAGTGATCTGGTGATCCATCTAAAAATAATTTTATCATTTTCATTTCCAAATATGGTCACTTCTGACTCCAATCAACCAACATGGCGATGTTCAAATGCCAAAATGTGAGCTCACAAACCAATGGGTGATGTCGTGTTGGCTCTTTTGAACAAGTATGACTGCATGATGTGTACATTGCTGCATGAATGCAGGAATTTTGCACACTCCCATATTGGTGTAAACAACTTTGTTAATAGTGACCACTTTACATGTTCCACGTAATCGGTTGTCAGTGCATGGAGGAGCATGAAATGAGGGTTAAGGAGAGGTACGAAAGCAACTGGTGCATGAACTCCAAACTATACAAGGTGAAATCAGAAATGTCCACTCATGCTCTCTTACAGAGCAAATAACATAGTTTAAAATTTCTATTTACGCTGTGATACCTGTGCGGATGTTGGCATTTCGGTGGAATTTAGATTGAATGTAGGAGATGCGAGGAAATGAAAGGGCGGATCTGTCATGTTTTATGTATGGACACAGTAAATAAGCAAATAGGTACAGAATGGTTTGCTGATTTCTATGAATTTTAAATCCGTAGCACTGCACCCACACACTACCCACTCGTTCATATACCAATATAAACAAATACACACTGAAGCTCCCATGATGAAATGAGTATGCAGTGGGTAAAATTAGACCTCACACACTTTTTTAAGTGTGTGGCATTATTTGCAGTAGAGCAATGTTCCCCTGATTATTGTAAAACTCAAGACTGAACTCCATTTCCCATCCCCGCACCTCGAGAGAAAGCCTTCGTGTGGGTCCTGAGCCAAATGAGACTTTCTTATGAGGGTGTGTGTCCCAGTGTTTCATATGAGACTGTGATATGTTAAGTCACTCCCATCTCAGGAGAGCCTACTGAGGCACAATGGAAACTATCCCATGTGTCATCTTCATTTTAAATACCACCTATTCCCTCCATGACTCCCCTCTCTTTGTCTCTTTTTATTCCCCCTTCTCACCCTTTCTGTGTCTTCCTTTCACACCCACACAGTCGCTCACAGGCTGAGAGACTTCCCAGCTTATTTTTTAATAATAAAAAAAAGAATGAGAAGAAACTGTGGTGGCATACAGAGCGCCACAGAGCACGCGTCAATATTTTTCTTGCTGCTTAGGGACACTGTTTCCCAAATACATTGTCACAGTTTTTTTTTTTTTTGTTGGAATATGGACAAGCAAAACTGTGAAATATTGAGCCAGTTGACAATTTTTCTAAACATATGTTATTGTGTGTGTGTGGAAGTGTGATTGTGCTGGTGTGCTTGTTGCATATGTGTGTCTCTGTGTTAAAAAAAATACCACTGTGCACTGTTGATAATCATTGTTACTGATGCTCGACTGTCAAGGATAACACTGTTATGTATTAATTTATGTTAATTAAAACTGGGAATGAAAACCTGAATTCAAACCAACTAGATTTTCTCTCTTTTCTGTGTCCACCATGTGTAGCTTGTGCAGTGAATTTCATACTAATGAATATTAACTCCCTTGTCTTATTTATTTAACATATAGTAGAAATATCCACATTCATCAAACTATATATATTGATATTTACACTCATAAACCTCATGCTTTTTCCTATAATTCTCTGACTTTTTAGGCCTTTGTGCAAGAATATTTCTACAGCTATTGATGGATTGCCTTGAAATCTCGGTGAGCCCTGACTTTTCCTGTCACATTTTGAGCAGAATGTACCAGCAAGTGATTGATTGCCATTAAATGTGATTGAAGAAAGACCTTTGCAGAATGTTTTTCCCTTTCATTTGAATGCATATGCTCAATCTTTTATGACACAGTACAGAGAAAGTTAATGTATTTTTGAATACCAGGCTTGAGTTGTGAGGACGGTGGACATTTAGCAAGAAGCTTTTATGGGACTCCATATTGACTGTTTTTAGCAGGATGTTAGATTTTCTAGCTTGCTCATATTTCCATAACAGTCCACCTTTGTACAGCACAATCTTCTCATTCACTGTATCAGACTTGCTAGTGGTGAATAAAATCAGAAATTTGTGAAAACTGAAATGTGAAGCTGATTTCCAACTGGACCACTGTCTCCATGCACCACTGAACAGGCATAATTGGACATTCATATTTTTTTTCTTCTCCTAAATGAGTTTGACAGGCCTTTCCCCAGGCTCACCACTAGAGGGTAAAAGTCCTTTTTCTCAACCACTCTCTCAGTTTATTTCTGATGCTCACACATGACCTACAAATCAGTGGCGTCAGTCAGAAGAGAGGGAACAGAGGGAGAGAGGGAGAGAGCAGGGGTTTAGCATCCGGCACTAAATGTTCTGAACACAAGAACAAAAATGTGTTATTTTACTATCTTGCCATGTTCTTCTCCTTTGTAGCAGAAGGATTATGTGTTATACTGTACAGGCTACCATGCACTGTGCTAAAATGGATGAGCACTTATTAAAAAACAAATAAAACGTTGATATTTTAGCAACTACTAGAGAACAATAAGAGGCAACACCATGAATGGTGCTGTCCCAATATTTTAAAATAAGAAGCAACGCTATGTAAGATAATGTTCAAAACTCCTGTCTTTTGTCGATTGTACATTTCAACAGATCTTCAGCACATCAGTAAATAAAATCTTGTGAATCTGTATGTATTATTTCATTTTATGTCTGTGATAAACATCCCCCTGAAAAACTGACGTTCCCATCAGCAGCGGCTGTTATTTGAGTAAAGCAGGCGTCTAAATAGGCTGCTCATTTGCAATTTTGTCCTTCTGTTACCCTGCGAGCTAAACTAAGATGGTGAGTGTGTCCTTTACAGTGCCTGCTCTCCACTTTTAGTACATTTTGAACTGACCCGTGCTATTTCTACACTTTGTGTTGTCCTATGTTAGTGGTTCTATGTCAGCAATGTTGTGTTGTCCCACTTTCTATACTGCACTTACGGTATATGCTTGAAATTACCCAAAAAAACTAACGGTCTTGCATCTCTGCTAAGCATTTACATCTATCTCAAACTGCCATAGCATAGCCTCGCAACACTGCTAGCACTCAAAATGCATTGAAATGAAACTTCCTGTCAGGTACTTCAAAACTTCCCATCCCCCTTTCAGACATATTATCAGGCTTTACCCAAGAGCAAATAAATGTATAGTGTCTGTCACAGATCTTTTAGTTGTGGCGTCCTAATTGAATTTGTTCCACGCTGGATAACTGTGCTGTCTATGGGCAAAGAGATTACATCAGATACGATAGGTTATCAGCAGCATGAAGTCACGCTGCACCTCAGACATGCCAGCAGATAAATAAAATATCATGTGTGATAAAGACGATCACATGAAACGGATGACTCTATGTGAGTGCACGTGTGAATTTTTAAATTGATGTATATATTGTGCCTCATCCCTGTGTGTGTGTGTGTGTTACTGTGTGAGCTGGGAGCAAGACATGTGGTTGGTGTGCACACTTTACGCAACACCTGTGTTTTCTGGTAATCTCAGGAAATGCTTTGGGTTGCGGAGAGGCACGGATCACGCTCTTTCGGCAGAGCACGAAGAAAAGAGAGTGGAGATGTTTCTGAGGTGCTGCCATCCAACTGTGCCAAGCAGACACTCACAAAGGAGGTGGATATTAGGCTGCACACGGGGATCCTAATATAAGCTTCACCAAAAAGAGAAAGAGATGGTTGATGCGCACGAGCTTCAAAATCAAGGAGGAGGGAGATGGAGACAAAGCCAGAATTGATCACACACTTATTTTTGTTGTCCTTTCAGCAGACAGAAACAGACAGGTTGAGAGTTGAGAAAGAGCTGTATGTTTTCTTTAGAAGAAGACCAGTGTTACTCAGTACTCTCTCTTTCTTTATCCCCTATACAGTCTCTCCTTGACTCTCTGTAGCTGCTGCTTCATGCATCTTTAAAAGATGAGAGGGAGGCTCCACTTTCTCACGCCATATATGACGAGGAGGGAGACAACACGAGACAGATGAAGGAGAAACAGTAGGTAGCGTCGTGCCGAACCCACATACCGTATACACACACTGTACTACAGGATATTTATATCAGACTTAATCACCCTTTGTCTCTCTCTCTCTTTCTTTTCTGTGTCGTGAGGTATTCCCCAAATCCTGCCTCCTCTTCCTCTGCATTTCGTGCCGCTCTCGGTGAATCTCATCAGGATAATTATTCGCGCACAGGCATCCGAGGCACGAGCATCTGCCTCTCCTTCTGTTGACCTCCCCCTGCCTCCCCCTCATTTTTCCATCCTCCTTTCCCCTCTTTCTCCTCTCCTCTCCTCTCCTACACCTTCCACTTTTTTTTTTCCTCCTCAGCCTCATCATCCTTCTTCTCCATCTCCTCTCCTTATGCTCGAGCCATTTATTTGTTAACTAGAGCATCTCTCCCGTTTATTAGCCACTTCACTGTCTTTGCAATTTGCAAACATATTCTGCATAATAGAATAACTGGTGCAAGAGGGAACAAAGCAGAGATAAGATGTGGCAGGAAGAAAGGAGCTGATTTGCAGAGAGTGTTAAAGAAAATGTGCCTTAAAGACAAAATATGCACATATTTGATACAGACATTGCTACAGTTATAGACTCATTCAGACGTTCTCTCAAGTACAGACTTGAATGGCTATAGGATGTGGATATAAAGTATACGATGTGTGCATTAGCAGAATATCCGGCTGCAAGCTGTATCCTTTTACATTTAATCACTTGCAGGTGAAACCTCTTATCTCCAAAATGTGATTTTCTAAACTGAGAAGAAATTATTTGATTTCTTTTTTTGGTGTGGCTTTGAAAGACATTGATAAGGACCCCTCTATATTGTATCTTTCTATCAAAGTGAACACATGGGGAGTGGCGTTACGAGGTTTAAATGCAAAAGAAGTAATGGCCTCCCCTTTTCTCTCTTAGATATAAGCCTTAATGGAATCAATACTGCAGCAGAGGTGTGTACATAGCTACCACATGATCCCACTCTCCTCCACAAAGCATATGGTCAACAGACACTGACCTTATAATATCACGTTTAAGATGATAGATGCGTCTGTGTAGGTAGAACCAACATATTACTGACCGGAGGCACTGCTGGGAATCCAGGAATCTTATTAATGTGAAGTGACTCCCACTTATGAAACCACATGTATACACTTGAAGACCTGAGAATAAAAAAAAACAAAATGCTGCTGCCAAAAAGTGCAATACCACTGATGGCTGCTAGTGATTGGCTCCAAAAAGCAATTTCACAGATAAATAAGTCAATAAATTGCCTCGACATTTCCTTCCACTGTAATTAGCTAAAGTCACTTTATCAGTGTCAAAAAATATATAATTAAGTAGATATTAGGTGTGAAAGAGAGGGATCTTTGGGGGTGTGGCTGGTTTGATTGACAGGTGTGTTCTGAGCAGAGATATAGAAATGGACGGTGCACAACAGGCTGGCTCCAACTGACTTCAATTCAAAAATGTTCAGTCAAGAAATACTTCACAGATAGATAGATACAGATGTTAGGCTTCAAATAAAGGAATATTTAGAGGTGTGGTTAATTTGATCAGCAGTGTCATACACATTGGGCAGTGTAATCAGGTTCAAGGGTCAGACCCGCCTCCTCACTCCTCCCTTCCAAATATGGTCACTTTTGGTACCAAACAAAAGTACAAATACCAAACTCAGTCCACAACAGCTGACATCATGCTAGCTTTGTCCATGTTTTGTACAGTCTGTGGCAGGGGTGGGCCATCCTGGTCCTCGAGGGCTGCTATCCTGCATGTTTTAGATGTGTCCCTCTTCCAACACACCTGATTCAAATGATCAGGATCGTTATCAAGTTTCTGCAGAGCTTGATGATGAGCTGCCACAATGACTACATCCATATTTTACATACAGTCTATGGTCTGACCACAGCTTTGCAAAGCCACTAGCGGTAAACTCTTAGTCTTGTTGTCCTCATTTGTATCTTCGGGGCCATGTAACATATAATTACAAGGCCAGATAATGGCCTTCAGGCCTGTCCTGAAGCATCACTGTCTTCACCTTCCTTATGTCCTTGTTGCACCCATTGCATCTGTTAGCACATTTCTCTGGCACATACTGGGTTATAAATAGCAAAATGGCATCTGTAATGTGTTTGCTCCTCTGTTATGGTTCTATATATGTATACGCTGTACAGATAGCTTTGATGCTGCAGTTAGAGTAATCCCTGTAGTGTGGGGTGGTGAGCCTCATTAAGTCCTGAAAGTTGTTGATCTATAAATGTAATGCTGTTTATCAGTTAGCTGACAATTTATTACAGTCATCAAGAAAAATTGCTAATTTTTTAATGATTCGACTTCTACAAAAGCTTGGACTTGTTATTTCTCTTTGTTTGAATGAATGCTAATTTAAGTGTTTTGGAATTTAAGAAACTTGGACAAAACAAGCAACCTGGTCTCTGGACTTGACCACTCAAACCTCACACGGAGGTAGTCTGGGACACATGTGACCACATACCTTTAGCAGTGTAAACGCTAATGCATCCTGATGTGTCCCCGATAAGGACGTGTCAGAAAATGCTGCTGCTTTTCTTTAGCTCTCTAACTTGTAAATGACTTTGTCCCATCAACCAAAACAGTTGGAACGGCCTA
The DNA here is from genome assembly GCA_900323345.1 of Pseudochromis fuscus. NCBI lineage: Eukaryota > Metazoa > Chordata > Actinopteri > Pseudochromidae > Pseudochromis > Pseudochromis fuscus. The sequence continues at coordinate 7,728 of OOFC01021766.1, forward strand.
TACATGAAATATGATAGTTCTTGAATAATTTTGCCTTCTCCTCAATTTTAGCTAACTTTGCTGTTTACAAAAGCTGCTGTTCTTCTGACTGTACATGAGCCCTAACGTTGCCATGGTGACATTCGAACACAAGTGGTTGACATGGTGATTTGGAGACACATGTTAAATACAGGTGTAACCACATCATTAACAACATCATTTTGGGCTCTACTCCACTTCACTAGTATCAAGAACAAATACATTTTACAGAAATGAATTGCTTTTTTTTACAGGGTGAAAACACCGTGTGACAGGACAGTGGGTAGTTGGTGTATCACTGACAAAAGCCGTTTATTCACTCATTTTTGTCTCAAACAAAAGCATTATGATCAAAAGGGAGGAGGAGAAGGGAAAGAGAAATGTGAGACTTAGTTAAAGTAAGGCTCAGCTAATCAAACATCTAATTATATGCTCATAAAATTAATAGAAGGGAAGATAATGGTAAAGAATGGGGAAAATCTTTCACGCACAAGCAGAACAGATTCACGTTGCACTCTGGACGAAACGTGGGGGGAAGGGAAAACCTCCTCATAGTCACAGCAGGGGATGCAATATGCATATTCAAATGACAGGAAGTGCATACAGTATGGTATACTGTACGCATATATGGAGGTTTTTTAAAGGGCAGGCACTCGACTGTGGAATAAATCCTAAAATCCAGAAGCCCTCAGTGTGAAACTCTGCAGTCGTGCAAATTTAATACAGATCCATATGAAACAGAGCCTGGGTGATATGGAGCTTTCTGAAATTGTATAGTGCACAGTTAGTGTAAGGGAGAAATGTAGGCATCTTTAATACATTGCCCTGGTTCAGACGTATCAATTAAACATCAATGGCCAGCGGGGCGGCATTCGGACCGCCATGAAGCCCAGAAACATTCTCATATTTAACCGCATCCAAAAATAGGGCTGTGTTGATTAAACATAAATGAGTATGTGATTGTTTGATGAGTTTTGTGTATGAGAGTGTGTGTGTGTGTGTGGGTGTGTGAGAGAGAGTGTGCACTGGGTCTTTCCCCAGAGCGGTTCTGTTCTGTTCCTCTCCAAGGTGATGCCGGTTACCATGGCAGCAACACCAGCTCTGAATCTCTCCCTCTTCCTCCCCTTCCTCCCTCTGTCTTTTTCTCTCTCTTTCTCTACACTCCCATCACTCTCGCTCTCTCTCTCCTTCCCCCGTTCGTTTTTTCTCCCTCTTTCTTTTTTTTTTCTCCCTCCGCAGCCTCCATCGCACACCACAGTAAGCAGGCCACCAGCCATCATTTACATGGCACAGTTGGTCCTCGTCCAGGCTCTCTCATTTCTGGCAGAGACATGTATGGAAAATATTGAAATGTTACACATATCACCACAGCGCCACCCGGCAAATCCCCTGTAAATATAGAGTCCCCTATCTCTAATCTTCATGTGTTGACCTTACTCTGCTTGTTACAAAGGACGCACACAGTTCAACAAATATCCCTACACAGACTGAAATGTATGCATGCACTGTGTTTTTTTTCCTTTCTCTTGGGTGTATATGTGTAAAATGTGCATGCCGGCCTTCACATCAAAGCACCAAACCTTTAGCATTTCAGATGCAGCCCCTCTATAACTGTGCACTAATTCCACAGTCGGTCTCGCCCTGTTTCTGGGAGGCAGGACATTGTTTCGTGCAGTCTCTCAGTAGTTTTCATCATCATCCCTCGTCTGTGTATCCTCTTATTTCCATTTTAGTTTAAACAATGAAACAACACCGCGTCAGAATGAAGACAGAAAGAACAAAAGGGAGAGAGTGGATAGAGCGGTGTAATGTAGAGGAGTGATTTCCATTCCCAGTAGAAATCAATACACTTAGATCTAACATCTTGGGAACATGCGTGCAAGTGTGTACTCAGTGTGGGTGTATATGAGTACATTTGTCTTTGAACCGTATGCATGTACGAATGCGCGCCATTTGTGTGCATCCTTAAATGTAGTTTTATTTTTTTTATCATGTGTGTGTGTGTGTGTGTGCCTAAAACTGAGAGCCACAGCCAGAGGGTAATCAATACTGACTGTAAATGATGGCTATTATGGGACCGGGCCTGTGGTGGGACATTGCAGCAGTGATGTGGATGGAGCCGCGTGAGTGCGCCTGTGTGTGCACTGCATATAGCACTGGTATTTGATCCTGTGTGTGAGTGTGTGTCCTCCAATGCAGGGCAAACAGAGAGGGTGTGGTTGGTGGGCAGACAGGGTCCCAGTCTCGGTCCTGGGTGTACGATAACAGTAATTCAATTGAGCTGGCGAGCCCTGGCCTGTGGGATTCACTGCCTGTGGGTGTGTGTGTGTGTGTGAGTGAGTGAGTGAGTGTGGGTTTTAGTCATTAGGCAACCTGATCCTCCTGGCTCCCTCCTCAGGTCTGAATGAATAAGTGATCAAGGTCTATACCTCTGTGTGTCTGTGTGTGTTTATGTGTGTGTGTCTGTCAGATTTGACTTTTATCGTACTTCCCTCTCTGTGTCTTTTCCTCTTTTCTTTCTTTTCCCTTTATTCCCACTCTTCTCATCACTATATTTTCCCCCCTTTCTACTTTTTTGGCATTTTTATTCTTATCTATTACTTATTTACTTATAATATTAATTTGTCTTTTTGTTTCATTCTCAGTCTTGGTGCTGTGTGTGCATGTGTTTGTTCTCCTGCTCAAACTTGAATTTCCTCTTTTTGTTTTTGCTTCTTATACATTCTTCTCCAAACGGCAAAGCCTCAGCTTCAAATCTCAAATATCTAGTATTTTTGTCACATAATTAATATAAATTTTGTTAAACCTGTAGATTAATTGTTCAGTAAAGTTAAAAAAGGCAGAAATGATCTGGGTGAAAATTGAGACTTCTACAATAACACATAAAAACTTTGTGGTACTCACAGCAATCACCAGAATAAGTTTTAACATTTAAACAAGAGCAGTTATTTCTACTATTTCTTCAGCATAAAACCAACTTATTTGTCTGACTTGACCTCGGGTGTATCCAGCCATGCATATAATTTTGTTATCATTTGTCTAGATTTTGAAATTTCTGTCTGAGACACACCCCTAGACTCTACAATTACAGATGAAAAAATGTGGGAGTCAATCAAAAGGGGAAATTTAAACATTCAAATGAGAACGGTTTTTACTGGGACTGTTTCTTCAACCTAAAAACACCTTATTGTTGTGATATTTTTTATATCCAAGGAAGCTCGCTCTTTAACTGAACGAGAAAGGACCTAAAGAGTGCAAGCCTCCTCAAAGGCATAATCCAGCTGTAATGATGCTTTAAACTGAACACTGTTGCCCTCTTGTGGTGCAAAAGCAACACTATCTTCACCCATTCATTGTAACAAATCAGGAGTTTTCAGGATTTCATCGTTTGTCTTTTGAAAAATGTAATCACCTGTTCCCTGGTTGGTACCTTATATCTCAACATGATTAATCGAGAGTTTTTCTATAGTGTTGCTAATATTCCATGGACTGTACATAAAATGAACAAAGCTAGTCTGATGTCACCTGTTGGTTTGTGGACTCACATTTTGAAGCCAGGAGTTTTGAATGTAACCATATTTAGACTTAAAGGGAGGAGTGAGGACACGGGTTTGACCCATTAACACAAGGACACGCCCATGAGACTGTATGAGACTCGGGTTCAGGTCTAGTCTCATTAGAGGCCAAACCTGTACATCATGCTAGCCACACCCTGAAATGTTTCTCTTTTTGAAGCCTAATATTTACTTCTTTATGATTTTTTTTTTCAGATGGACCACCAGATCGCTGTTAAGAAGGTTGCTATTACTTCAGCTAATGACATCAGATTGACTTATTGGAAATATGTATTGACTGAGTATTTATTGATTGAAAATTTTTAATTGACATCCATTGAAGCTACAGTTTTTTGGAGCCAGCATCTAGTGGCCATCAGTAGTATTACACCTTTTTGCATTTCCATGTTGGCCTCATTCCTGAGAAGTGGTTGCATCATCCATTCTAAATACAGTTTTTCTAACAGACAGATTAAACACAGGCAAAAACATAACCTCCTTGTTGGAAGTAACTAAGAGAAATCAAACAAAATACTGTCATCTTTCTTATCAGCATTTTGATTCCCCTCTCAGCTCCTCCATGCTTCTTTCCCTATCTTCTCTTGGCAACCGATCGTCCTCTCCAGGCCAAACACAAAGAAATGGCAGCCTCTCTCTGCAAAGATGCTCGGACACACACATGCATAAGCATGGCTGGACACGACCCGAGCGTGCACTCGTGAGCAAGAGGAGGCGCATGCAGGACTGTAGATGCAGTGTGCCTGCACATATGTACCAGCATGGGAGGACGCTCATATGAGCAGTCATCCATGCATGTGTGTGGCGGATTCATGGCCACACGCAGAGAGACAGAAATTCTGTACGGGCACAAACATGAACTCCACTATCCAATCATGTGGTTTTATTTTATTGTAATCTTTAGTTTAATATGAATCCAGACCCATTTTCACCAAGGAGCTGCTGCCATGGTCTGGTTTTAGTAGGACAAAGTAATTTAGCCTAGAAACACACACAAACACACACATTCAGGGTGGGATCAGACTGTGTTCATGCCAACTAGTCCCAGATTGGGCGCTGGTGGTGATAGTGTAATGAGTGGAGACCAATATGTTGCCTGCCTTCCTGCCTCCCTGTGCTTTTTTTTTTTCCTGCCTCCTCGAGTGTCGGGATCCCTTGTTCCTTGGTTCCACGCCTTGGAGTGTCTGACAAACTCCCACTGTGCCCACTTATGTGTCTCCCTCTACTGTCACATAGCATCTATCTGAAATGTTGCTCGTCTGTGAAGCCTACTTATCACAACAATCTATTCCTGCTGCAGTGTCAGCAGTGATGTGAAGCACGTCCTTTAAGTGTGCTATGCATTTGCATTCACCAGCTCAGAGTTTGGATAATGATCTGACTTGGAATATTTTCTCTGGGGTTAATTATTATACTCCGTGGACTGTATGTCAACGACTTCGGCCCAATTGTGAAGCTAAAGCCGAATCAACTCGCTTTCATTCGTTCACTTACAGTCAACAAATTAGTACGTGTCAGTTTGATTGACACAGCATCGATTTCTTGTGTCCGTTTTGAACTAATAATCAACACGATAGTCCACAGTAAGCCTGCACCCCCTTTCTTTTTTAATAAACATGCAGTGATGAGCGGAGGTAAACTCGAGAGGCGCTGAAAGTGTGCACATGGGAAACTTTGAATATGCAACTATCACAAGGAAGCAGTATTTATTTGAGTGATAAAACCATTTGTTGTTCCTGTAATCAGACCCTCATATTCTCTCCACATCCATGCAAAGCAATCACTGGAGCTAATGACTCTCGTGAGATGGCTGCCTTCTGATTCTGTTATAGATCCGCCATCTTGAACATGCTGGGATGACAGCATCATTTCTCCAAAAGTGATGAATGCAGGAAAATGGTTGAAAGCCTGCATCCAGCCCTCACTTCCACTGTTTTCTCTTGCTCAGTGGTGCAGATTGTGCACTCTGCACCATGGGCTTTTGCATATTTGTACTCTGGCTTTGGATATTTGGATATAAGCAGTTTCCCGTCACTGCTGCTGCCAATAAATGCGAGATTTGTTGAGTTCAACATACACGGTGTTTTTGCTCCATCTGTGCCACTGATTTAATTATTCAGGTGTTCTGCTGCAGTGGTACCTGCCTGTTTCTTTACTGATGCACTTTTGTTGTGACATATTTTGTAGATTTTTGAAGAGATAGAAACAATCAGACATTATTGTACTTTTTATTTTAATGAAAAGATCAAAAATTAAATGGAAATCTGGAAGTGCTGTGATATGTATTTGGAGACTTTGCCAGCTGCGTGGGCATCAAGCTCCGTTTCAGGATCATGGTTGTTGAGTGTTAGCACTAGTTTTGAAGATGATTTAATCTTCTTTACCTTCCTAACATGTGTTAATTTATTACCGAATAAGAAGCATATGGAAGCAGACGTGTGGCCACACTGTTGCACAACCCACAGTTACTATTTACTTGTGCAGTTTTTCCAGTTGAAAATGTATCTTTCACTCTTCCTAATCCACCCTCTTCCACCCACTGTTTAATTGAGCTATTTTTCATTGTAATTACTGTGACACAGTGGCCTTGTGCTGATCTCTTCTAGTATTTCATTACTTGAGATCAATGGGGCTTGAGTGACAAATTTAGCCCCAAGACTTTCTCTGTCATTTGTGTTTATAATTATTATATTAAATAATAACACATTTTAATCCAGGATGACGTGTGAAGTATTGAATCGGAGCTCTTAGCTTGTCAACTCTGTTAATGCTTTGACTTTCAGCCTATTAGACACATACTATTATTACTGTTGGACTGTCGCACCATTTCACTCCATTAAAAATCTGTGTAGGCAATGAGCCAAAAAAGTCTCAATAGAGGATTTACAGCATAGGAGATGAATGGTGGTAAAATACAACAGCCTGTATAGGCTTTCAAATCAAGATACACTTTCTTAAGGACGAATGTGTGATATTCACTCGCTCACTCACACCTGCAGGTAAAGTGCAAGAACAGCAAGGATAAAACACACACACCTTTCTCCAGAAACATCCCTTTTCCTTTTCCTCTCTCCCTCTCACTTTGTTTCATAAATCTGTCTGATGTGGCTTTCACACAGAGGCAGATTATTGCTTTCCAACTAATACCAGAGACATTTCATGCTCAAGTATGAGAAGGGATTTAAGGACAGAAATCTAATCTACTGTAGAGAGCAATGATGAAATATCAGTGTAATATCTGCTGAGAAGCTTGGGAAACCTCAATAGAAAGTCAGTGCCAGATATGATGGAGCATTTCTAATCCTATCTTCTTCTCTCCACCACATCCTTTCCTTTCCTTTCCTTTCCTTTCCTTTCCTTTCCTTTTCTACTTTATTCCCACCATCCCCTTCATAATCCAGAACATCAGAGCAGATTTTGACTGCATGGGTGACTGCAGTAGCAGGTGTAATCTTAGGCTCATGCGTCTCTCATCTGCAGATCTCCCTCTGCAGCCTCGCTGTTGCTATTTATGGCACATTTTCACATGCAGCAGCATGGCTGAGAATGAAGCAGGGATTGGGAGAGCCTTTCGGGGGGAGGATGGGAGGGGAAAGGGAGGGCGGAGGGGGAGTGAGCGGTTGCCTTCGATGGAAAGCTGTGGTCTATAATCTAGTTGCACAAAGCTGTCGATGCTTGAATTTGGTCAGGTTCACACTGCGCTGGCCTGAGCAGCTATGAGTTGATTGTTGGGCATGTTAGGCTGGATTTGCTACACACGAGGGCAGATTATTTGAATGAGGTTGAAAGAGCTCAGGCTGTGGCTATAGTCTTAAAAAACCTAGTCCAAACAGGGTCAGACAACATTCCTCTGCACCACCAGTAGAGCTGTCCACTGCCTAGCATGCCACATTATCTTCACAGATCCAGCCAGCCATGCATGTGCCTTCACTAACCCTGGAATGGGAACAGCCCTATCAGCACTTTGTCTCCACTGAGTTGTCGCGGCGGCGGCGGCGGTGGTGGTGCGAGCGTGTGTGTGTGTATGTGTGAACGTGCGAGTGTGGTTGATTGTGGGTCGACATGTTAACAAAACAGTGTGCATCCCCCTCTCTCTGCTCCTCTGTCTTTGTCTCCGCTCCTCTGCTGCCCTGCTAGTGAGTTTGTTTGTGTCCAGCCAGCAGTCCTGAGAGTGAAAAGCTTCATCAGCTGAATTACTGGAAGTTAGCTGTCTCAATCAATTAGGTCTTGCCGGCCAGGACACATGGCTGGAGCTGTAGAGCTGCAGTTCCCCTGCATGTCCTCCTCTGTCGTGCCATCTTGTCGCCCTTCATTTAGTCTCCTCTCTCCTCCTAGCACTTCCGCCCTTCCTACACCCTATATATACACCCCGTCCCCTCTGGTAAGCTGCTAATCCACATACATATGCAGCAAATTACATTATCCATACAGCGCACATGTCAGCCTCTGCTTTGCTCCCCCTGTGCTAAGACAGTTGTTTCGAAGACAAGCCCAAGATAAATTTGCTTTTACTCATCTAGACAAGCTTTAGCACATAATAGGGGGAAAAAGAGGGTGGGAAGAAGAAGGAGTGGAGGGAGAAAAGGGTATAGGGGATGAGGAGGCCCTGAGGTCCTGAGATAAGCAGTGATCCCTTTCTTTCATTCTTCACATGTTGTAAAAGTGCTCAGAGGATCGTCGCATGGGCGGCGTCATCACACTATCACACACACACAAACACAGTCTTACACTCTGTCATGTGGTCAGATCGGTCTTTTATAAACCGTGTGCTACCACCTGACTTTCCCCTTGCTTTGTAAGAACTGCAATATTTCAGCAAATCTGACAAATAGAAGAAGTTGTGTAGTTCAGCTTGAACTATTTAAATATCATGTGAGGTGTAATCTATTGTCAAACTCTTCAAACCAGCGTTGTTGTTTACAATGATGAAAAGTTTATGATAGTGATACCCACAGGTTACAATTTTATTGGCTGACTCATGAAGACAAGATTATGAAATCAATGTAAGTAATATGTACAGGGTTGATATTTGGTATCTGATTTTGTCGCTTTCGAGGGGGGAGCATCAAGCCCAGCACAGAAGAGATGTGGTGGGATATAAACGTCCACCTTTGGAGAGGAAACACTTACAGGTGGATGCAGGGGTGGAGGAAAGGCTTGAAAAGCAGCAGCAGTAGTAGTCAAGGTGACATCACAGCCAGTGTAATTTCTAGAAATCGATCTTACATTTTCTTGCAGATGATTTAAAAATGATTTTTGTTTATGTGTTGTGCTTAAAAATTCTGATCTTACATCCATATTTTTGCACTTATAGGTTGAATACAGTAATTTGTGTTTTCATTATTAGGTTGACTATATGTTGCTTTATTTTTATTTGATTACATAATTTGATACGTTACATGCTTGCATGTTACCAGTCCTCCAAATCTTTCTTTTATGAAAATCACCTTTTGATTCTTGCCTCAACCTGATCACAGTCACTTTGTTCCCACTGTGTAAACTGTGTGCAGTAGTTTACTGTGTTCGCTGTGTGTGAAAGCATTTACATTGATAAGGCCACAATAATATCACAATGACACTGAGATATTATGATAAGGCTACCGTAATATCACAGTGGCAATAAAGTAAGAAAACCACATTGACTGACATTTGTAATAACGCTGAAGAAAAACTAAAGTAAAACCAAAGCTTGAAACAGATCCTGAGGAAAAAGTCTCTCACTTCATCCTATGGGCAGCAAGTAAAGAAAAACTAATGTCACTGTTTTCAGATGTTTTTAATGAACATCATTCCCCACAAGCCCGAGACGTTCATGAGCTAATGCTGCATTCAATGGCCCTGCGTTCATTTCAGTATTCATGGAAAACTCCACAGATGTTGGCGTTTGTACTCAGTAACTCAGAAGACTTCAGTGTTTTGCATCACAGTAGCTCTGGTCACTTTTGTTGACAATTCAGGGATGATGTTTACTCCAGTTTTCACCACTGTCATTAACTTTACTTCATGTGGATTCTGTGTTTGACTTTTCCTTCAGTAATGCGAGTCTTTCTTCATTGAAGGAAAACCACAAAGTTGTGTTTTTTTCCCACTTTGTGTTTTGAATTGCCAGAAAATAACTTCTGACTCTCTCCTGCCTCCTCCATATTCATGCAGCATTATTGCACTAACTTCCTCAGTGGTAAATGCACAATGAAAATGCTTTTTTTTTTCTTTTGCTGACTGAAATCTTAAAGTAGTAATGTCATTGTTAAAGTGATGAAAGTTTCAGCTTTTGAAAGTACTGCAGTGGATGCCAGTTTGTCAAAGAATATGGAAAGTAAGCCCCCAAATACACACTTCCTTTCATTATAAAGACAAGTAAGAAAAAACGCTGAGTGAGAGATTACACTGAGCAACAAAAACCAGTGGATCCAATCCTAGTGGTCATGGCTGTAAATAATACAGATACAAAATGTGCCCAATTGGATGTCAGAAAATGAACAACTTCACAGAAAGTGTGTTGTGCAGCATGATCCCTGAATGATCCCTAAATCTGATAGTTGATGTCGCATATTTCTCCGAGATAAAAATAAAGTAATTTCTTTCACTCTTTTCATTTGTGATATTTATTTATGTTGATTGAAATCTTTTTACCTTGGTAATCCACCATCCTTCCTCATTATACTATAGGCTCCTTCCATAAAAAGCTGGCACCACTAAGTATAGCTGTATTTCACAGTGTTGCAGTGTCAGTGTGCAGGTGATAACTGTGTTATTCTATGTCCCATATTGGTTGTATTTTAGACTTGAGTTAGATTTATATAGTTGGAATTTATTTCTGCAATATGGTGCAGTGTTTCTGGCCTGTTTTTTGTTTTTTTTTACAAGTTGTGAAATTGCTCATCACACCAGGCTGGTAGAGTGTAGATAAAACATTATGACATTTGCCTTGGTTAGAAGGATAATAATTAACTTGTCAAATAGTGTTTGCAGGTGGTTATTTCGCTTGTCTCCGAGACGATGCTGTACTTACTATCAGCTGTTATTACTGAGCTGACTCTGTCAGTTTTTGTATTTTAACACAGTGTGAATGTGGAGGTTGTGTGTTCATTATGCAAAATGATAAAATAGACTGTAGAGCTTCACAGTCAAGTGAAAGTCAGGCCATGTGATCGTGTCACATGAGCGCCTCTGCCCGACGAAGACTACATGTGTGTTTACAGTTCAGGTCAAAGTTTAATCTGAGTGATCGTCTGTGTGTTTTTCTCTGTTTGTGTTACATTTACAGGACTGTGCATGTGCTTATCTTGTATGTGTGTGTCAGATTTTCTGTCCTGATGCTCGTAGCGATGCAGATGTGCCACTTAGAGAGAGAGGGAGATACAAGGGGTCACATGGAAGAGGTCACATGGGCTCACCATGTGCTGCTGCTGGAGGCCTGGTGAACTGGATTCAAACAACAATCCTCTCACTGTGTGTGTGTGTGTGTGTGTGTGTGTGTTGTGTGCCTAGAGTTTTTGCTATTTCTCTGACAGTAAGAATTGAGTATGAAAGGAGAATTATGTGTCATTTATAAGTCATAATTACAATTTAAATATAAAGACTCTCACACATCTATGATAACTTCATGCTTGGATAAGACTGCACAACATGAACCAAAAAAAAAAAAAAAAAAAAAGGTTTAATATGACAGACGGGAG
>OOFC01021766.1:30634-56803 GCA_900323345.1 Pseudochromis fuscus
TAGGAATGAATCCTTGGTCACATCTGCAGCTGTAGCTTCCTACAGTGTTCTCACAACGGCCATTCTTACAGATACCTGGTTTGGCTGTACATTCATTCAGGTCTAACACACACACACACACACACACACACACACACACAGAGAAATGGATATGAATTGGAGTGGAACAGCAAGGTCACAGTTTTTTCCGGGTGCCTTGCATGGCACCCTCCCCACAAGATGATAAAATGGAGAGAAAGAGGGAGACGGAGAGGACGGGATAAGAGGGGGGATATTTCTTTATAAATGATGGGTTCTCCTTGACCCCAATTATAACAGTAGGATCAGGTGATTATCATTTTTCTGGTAAAAAAAAATTATGCTGTGACGATGGCAAAGGAGAGGACTGAACTGTAATGGGGGAAAAAAAAACACAAATTATTTCACACTGGTGCAACAACCGTATGTCTTTTACAAGTGTCCTTGTGCGTGACATGTGTGCTTGCTGAATGTACTCTCTGGTACTAGCTGAAAATCTCTAGTAAGTTCCCACTATGATACTGTAAAAACAGGGTTTAAGAAGTCACCTGATATCCACATCAAAATTACAAGAAAACATGAACAATCTCTTCTTGAAATTAGACTTAAATGTGCACATTTAAATACATTATAATATGTGCACTAAGCATAAATATTAGAGCATTTGTTGAGGATGCAGTAGGCTAAATGTGCATATAGCATGTTTGACTGTCTGGCTGCTTTAAGTGGATGATGCTACAAGGGCCCCAAAAGTCAGAGCAGCTTTCCTTCCCTTTCCTGGAAAAGGGTCAACAGGTCAACAGGCTCAACATAACACAAAGGCTTCATCATTTAAATACTTTAATGGTGCCTCGTGCTGATCCAAACTGTTACTAAAGTGGGAAATATGATTGTCATAGTACAGCATCAAAGCTCTGAAAAATAACAGAAGTTAGAACTCATCCTCTGGGGACCGTGAATGTCCAAATCAAATTTTAGAGTCATCAGTTCACAGCGTGTTTCAGAGCAGGTGGTGGATCCTCTCACTCAATGATGCTATATCGTCACATGTACTATTTCTCTGCCTTTGGACTGACACACAGTCACCTCTGAAACTGTATCATCAAACTGAGAGAGAAGAAGCTCAAACATGGCAAAAATGTCGCTGCCAGATTATCAGTTTAAATCATGCTCAGCTGGCCGGCTCTGTTATACAAACACATGATCATCCCTTCATGGTGCCAACCCTTCCCCCTTCACGCATGCAGATAAACGACTGCCTCATGACCTTTGTTCCACTAAATGCTCCTTACAGATTACAGATCACGGTGCTGGATTGTGGCATTGCACCAGGAAGTCACCAAGTTCAGCAACAGCTTGTGCAGCAACATCTGAGGTGTGATAACAACCAACTGGCTGGCTGCACATGAGGTACTAATAATGTATAGAGGGTTAGGATGTTGTTAATGAGAAGAAATAGATTGATAATGATTTTTTTAAGAAGAAGGTGTACAAACTAACTGGGGAAGACTACAGTCATGCTAGTAGCTCTGTGTGGTTGTACTGTGAGGTAAATTAAGGCATAACATTAGCATGCAATGCATACAGGGTCAATGCTAGTGTTACGTGTTGGGGTCATGGTGGTTAAGGGATCACTTCAAATAAGAATGAGAAAACAGGATGGAGCAGTCTTTACCAGCACTTCCTTACACACACAGTCACCTGACCGAACCAACCAATCAGGAGCTGGCAGGACCCCACCAAGCAAATGTAATGCAAACGTGAACATAAACAGCAGATTCAACACATCAACTTAGCTGCTCATACAACAAAATGAAAAAAATGTGTAAATAATAATTCTGTAATCATAAAGATATATTTTTAACAAACACATCACTTCCCACCATACAAAACCACCGTTCAAACCCACATCTCCTTCCCATAAATTCCCACCTGCGTCTGAACCCTACACGAGCAGCTGGTGATATCTAGCTTAAAGGTTTGTCATCCTAGTTTAGCCTGTTAGGCTAATAAAGCAGCAAATGCATATTTTGACTTGATGTCACAAGGTGATAGTGTCAGGGCTCATTAATCCTGAAGGATTCACTGTGAGGGGCCCATGAATATCTATGAAAAATATCTGGACGGTTTATTAAACGGACTAAATGTTTAGACATTTGACTTCATATTTCAGTTTCTAAACTAAAGTATTTTCCAGAGTCTAAATAAAAAGTTAAAACCTGGGGTTAGTGGGAGTCTGTATCATAGTCATTTCACGAAATAACCAGTGATGAGTGTGTTTGCAACCCGGAAGCCCGTCTCACAGTGATGTTTATAAAAGTCATGCACATTACCTGCTATCGCAATACAACCTTCTCTTTGAAGGAGCATATTTCTGCATTGTTTCGTCATCCCCAAGAAGAATGGTGAATGATGCTCTTGTTGCGAGAGCAGTGTCATTCGTCTGTTCAAAGGAGCAGGTGAAGAAAACTGCTCCAGATGTGACTTTATAGGGCTAACGCTTGTCTGGAGGAGTCTGAAGTAACAAATACAAGTCAAGAGGACAAAAAAAAAAGAAAACAACTTGGGAGAATTTGTTGTGTGAAATAAGAATGATGCCTCCAAAACAACCATGTCTGCAAAGAAAGAGAATCAACAGACTGCTTGATGTAAAAGTTTGTGTACGTTTTAACAATGCACCAATCCACCAACCCGGATGAAAATGGCTTAACAACTATTGGATGCATTGCTGTAACATTTGGATACATTTTGGTTTTCTCTCCTGTTTTTTTTTTTTTTTACTGTAGTTTGATATATATATTTTTAAATTAAAACATCTCTATTTGGGTCTATGCAAAATAAGGATATGTAATCAATCAGCATTCTTGCTAAAGCTTAGGTTTTTACCATTGTCACTAGGAGCATGTGAGCTCACAAATAGTATTTATATGAAGCATTACTGTGTGGGTTAACATGCCTGTGGATTCGTCTAGATCACCAGTAACGTTGGTAGATAGAAAATTAAACAGGTTCAGTGCACCACCTCTGCACCACCACATCCTCCAGTTTACTGAAGGAAAATTTACAACACAACAAATATACATGTTTTCTGAATTTACATCACAGAAGCAAGAGTTCCTAGTTCATTACCTTTTAATATGATCCTGGTCTCTGTGTCTCTCCCTCCCAGTGCATCTGTGTCTGCATACGTGTGTGTGTGTGTGTTGTGATGGTTAAATGGCTGCTCACAACTTGGCAGAGCTCTGTTTAGACCTTGCTATGCATCTCAATGACTGCAGGCACACTGCAGAATGAGTCAAGCACTGTCAACACTGGGAGAGCATTCAGCCTCATCACTGGCTCTGGGTTTGAGTTTCTGAAAGCTAAGAGGTGTGTGTGTGTGTGTGTGTGTGTGTGTGTGTGTGTGTGTGTGTGTGTGTGTGAAATGGAAAGAAATATTGTTTGGTGTCTCTTTCTGAATCACTTCATATGAGAGATGGACGTTTAATCTACAGCTTGTTTTGTCAGGTCAGAGGACACAGGAACCTTCTGCTCTTCTGCAAACAGCGGATGCAGCGACTAAAGGCAAAGATACCGTGTTACTGTGACCTTCGTGCAAGTCCACATTGCTCTGGATGCCCAATGTTATTATGGGTAAATTACCTGTCTGAAAAAAAAATGGCATGATGACTCACATGGCTTGTTACAGGCGGAGGTGTGACAATAAGCAGCACAGACAGCGAATGTGTCTGTCCACGGGTGGTGAGTGAGTTCATGCACGTCTGAAGTGGCAGTTTTCTGTGTGGTTCATGCATGACTTGGGTATGTTCATGCCACGACTGTTTCACTGTCACTAACGCTCCTCTAACACTTGCTGCTTGTGCACTCACAATAATGCACATATAACCCTTCATGCATTCACCACTGTGAACCGTCGGGTCACATTATATCTCTGCTTGGGTTGCACATCCTGCAGCAGCCAGCCTGTACACACCCAGTGTCTGTTACTCCCACTTGGAGAACCTTTTATGGCTTTAATAGTAAATGTTTAGAGGTGCCAGTGCAATCAATTTGCTATTATTAAAACTCCGAAGCTCCGCTGTGCAGGATTTTAGAGTAAACATGTCATCTCTTTATCAGCGAGGCTTATCTAAATTGATTTGCCTTACACTCATACATAACAGCATCTTTTTTTCTGCTTGGGTGACTCTCATTTTGTTGTATGTGTTTAAAACTAAAGTAGTGCCGACTGCAAAGGCAGAGTCGCTTATCTGAGGGACAATCATAATCCTGTGAAAAATATTTGCCTATTTTTTATTGTTGCTGTGTCTATATGTACAACATATAAACACCATATTCACAGTGATGTTTTGAGATGTGAAAGTACACACGCCAAAAAGTTTTGTTTCCTCATTCCTGCACGTGCACATTGGCGCCTGCCCATCCCATAAACTTTTCATTTGGACGTCATTAATCTTGTTCAAAGCTTAAGAGACTTTTATAGATATTAAACCTTTATGGTTTAAAAATGTATAATAAAAAGAGTAATTATGGGCCTTGTTTGCAGCTCAAGGTGACCTATCAACATTTTACATGTATTATAAAATACATTTGGAGGATCACAGAGGGTTTGTTGTTGCAAACTCTCCCTTTGACAAGTGATAACCAGAGTCGAGGAAAAGTGAACGAGTCCCACCATTTCCCAGGTCTCTTCACAACCTCCTTGTCTCACAGTTGGTTAGAACCAAAAAATGCTTTAGAATAGAATAGATAAGATTTTAGTTTATTGCCATTCACACTTGACAGTACAGGTACATTGGAGTATTGAGTGCATTGCTCATAGAACCAGTTTTATAAAATATAAACTGTAGAAGAGGTAACAAAAAAATAAAAATAAAAATATAGGAGACACTGAGTGAAACAATGAAAACTTTTTGCACATCTAATATTGCATGTTACATTATTGTATTTTTGACTGTCTCCTCTCGGTCTTCAGGCCTCTAACTGCTCTCAAAATACAACCTAAGCACAAGAAGCAGCTTTGGGTTGCTGCTGTTGCTATTTTTATGCTTTATATATTATGTAAAGCACTTTTAATAGCCTTTGTGTGTGTATAATATGCTATATAATCTAAATGAACGTGCTGCGCTTACAAAAATAGGTATGAAGTTTAAATTCTGTGGGTTTGGTGAGACTGACCAACATGTGACAGAGACTTCCCTTTGACTCTGCAGCCATTTCAGATTCCTGCAAACTCATCACGCCTCGGCTCAGTGTTGCAAAAGGTGTAATACAGTCCAAACATCCAGTATAACCTCATCATAAAAATCATTTTCTGAGAATTGGTGAGAACAATACAAAATCCTGATGAGACAAGCATCAAGCGTGATTCAGTTGAATACAGAATAGAGGTGAAGACAAGCCGACTACTGCCTGGTTGTCATCGAGGTGGCTGTGGTTGACTTGGCAACCAAATCTCTGTGGAGTTGTTGGGATAGAAACGGACTGATGATTATTAAGACAGTTTTTTAAGTCGTGCTTTTATATGTCTGCGTTCACGTCAGAACAGATGATGTTTGTGTGCTTAAATGTGTCTCTGTGTGTGTTTCTGCAAAGATTGTGGTCACAGGAAATATTGCTCCCCGAGCGGCAGAACTGCTGCATAGACATGTCAGATCCAGTCCTGTGGGGTTGAGCTTTTTCTGAGTAAGAGTTTTTCTGAATACTGTCGTCATCATTCAGTAGGTGCAAAACTCCGGCTGTTGTTTCATTGAAAGCCTGAAGGACATTGCACCGTGACGGCAGTGCAGCTGTCCATTTTAGTTCCTGTGCCTCCTCCTCCACCACCTCCACCTCTCCTCCTCTTCCTCCTCTTCTTCTTTCTCCCTCGCCTGCTAATCATCTGTGTTTCTCTCTACCCATCCTCCTCAACGCTGTCATCATCCTCCTCTCACTCTCTCTCTCTCTTGACTCATCATCCTTGTCCTCCCTTCCTCTCTAACGTCCTTCTCCGTTTGTTTGAGATACAGGACCCTTGGGACTCAAGGCTGCAGTAAAACAACTCTGATTGATTCAGTATGTCTTGATGAAAGTCCTTGACCAAGATTTCAACAGTATAAAGAAAAAAAAACTAAAATCCAGGGGAGGATATAGGTTCATTTTTGCATGAACATGAGTCAATCTGTGGTGATGAGTGTACCACTGCACTATTCAGACTTGTGTCAAAGCGGCGTCACACTCACCATTAAAATAAAAATTCAAAGCTTACAGCGAGGGCAGGTGTGTGTATGTGTGTATGTACATGTGGGGGTGGTACGGGTGGACCTTGTGTGATGTCAGGGAGTGAGCGTGATGAGGCTGTGTCAGTGAGGTTGTAAATGTTTGATGGGGTTTGATCTTACCATCTGCCCACTACTGCTGGCTAATAGAAAGAGAGCTACAGAGAGACCGGGTTGAAACAAGCAGCAGAAACACAGACAATGATTAAAGCATGAAATCAAAATAAAGCTCGTGTGTTCTCATGTAAGCAGGATTAGACGGAGCAGACCGCTCATCTTTGAACGTGTGATTGCTATACATGTGACTCAAATTACACAGAAAATAACCCTGATGGTTTCAGATGGCAGGCCTATAATGTTTGAATGATATATTATGTAATCTAATATTCTATATATCTAACATATCTGAAAAGCCTTTTGTTAAGATACCACAAGAATAAACACCACAGTGGAAAATACTAATAATACTTACACCACTACAAAATATCATTTTCATGTCATGATTTTTTAATAGATGAGTAGCCAAACACAAAAAGGTTTAGCAGCACAGATACAGTTATTAGATGATATTCCAGTCGAAACAGCATGTCCTAAAAGTTGAATGAGAAGAAAAAACAAACAAAAATTTAACCTCGATATGACAAGAAAAATCTTCATATAAAAAGATAAATTAAAACATTATTTAATTTAAGTATGCATTTAGACTGTATAAAAATGATAAAAGTAATCTCATCAGGCATTAGAATACTGTATGATCTTACATAATGACCATCCTGTCGACTCTGTGGCTAAGATGCACATATATTTGCAGTGGTTTTACTGGATTGATTTTATTTCTTTGTTTTTTTTTTATCGTTTGATGTGGATACAGCACTTTGTAGTTTGTTTTAAATACAAATTGACTTGTTGTAGTCTGCTATTACCATTAAGACCAAGAAAAAAATTGTGACATTTGCTCTCCATTTGTTTGTGTGATGAGCTTTGAAGGGTTCCTCTGAGGTCAGAACTATAAGTGACCATGAACCAGTTTGTTATGGATTGTGTGAGACTGTTGGCCGTTTGGTGCCGTGATGTTTGTGTGTGAAAGCATGTTATGATTAATGTATGTTTACACATTGCACACGCTGCATGTTAATTACAGCGTTTGATGCATGTATGATGTAGATATGCATGAATGCACATAAAAGGCTCATTTTTGTGCACACATGCAGAGGCATCTCGATACACCCCTCCCAACAGTCACGTTGCCGTGTGCCTCCCATGACCCCAGAGGCCAGCGACTGGCCGAGCTCCCAGCTAGTGCGATTTTAACAGATTGATCATGTATGTGTTATACTCCAATCAATGGCTCTAACTACCGATGGGCCAGATTGTGAACTCTGCAAACTGAGGTCAATAATACAACAGATCCTGGGGGGCCCTGAGGGGTTTTGGGGCGAGGGGGATCAATCTCTTTACTAAAGGCCCCCGCCTTGTACTGTCACTCACTGGAAAGGTCACAAAGTCTTTCTGCTTGATAGTAATGCTAACGCAGCTCACGCAGCAATCATCACCCACCCAGACATCAAATAGGATTAATGAAAGCCTGTAAACTGCTGTGACCTGTTGTGGGTCTGTGACCTTCCTTTACAGTAGCCATCCCTCAGATCAGTTGGAAAATTGCACAGTCTTGAAATATTGTCTGAGATCAGCATTTTGATAACAGCTTTAAAAATCACGTGGTGTGTTATGTAACTTTGCTCTCGCATGCACAATATGCAGCAAAATATAGACAAGTATGGTCCCTTAGGGTGCAAACTGGGTAGGGTAGCCAGTAATCACCCACTCAGTACGATCCAAGATGGCGACACGGATGGCTGCCTCACTGTACTAATATATGTAAATGTCCTATGTTCTTGTCTGGTCTGTTTAGTATGTTCCACGTCATACATGGGTGCACAGATGAAGGCAAATTTGTTGTATGTGTGGCATACTCTGCAAAATAAAACGATTCTGATTCTGACGGATGTATATTATCTTTATTCCAGAAACATGGGGAATGAACTGGGAAAGGACAGAGAGAGGTCACTGCCTGTGGGACCAGTAATGGATAAGATGGGGTCCAAATGTGGAGATCAATGTAGTGAATAGGTGAATTTTACTTTAACTTTTTAATTGTTGCATTGTAAAACAGTTGTGCAGCATTTCAAGCATAAAAGGTGTTATACAAATAAAGCTTATTAGATAGATAGATAGATAGATAGATAGATAGATAGATAGCAAGGAACTCAAACCTAAGTTCAAAATGTTTCACTTTGTATTTTCTTCTCTTTGAGGTGAAAGCGACTGAGGCCTCAGAACATTACGACTGAGGGAGTTAACCTCAGTTACCTTTTGGCCGTCAGAACTTTATGGTCTAAAGGGACCACAGCAAGGACAGACACATCTGCAGGAGTAATTAAGATATAACAATCTGGCTCTCAGTGTGTAAATCTCTGACAGGGAGGAATCACTTATTCTTTCCAAGGCTCCCAACTCCCACTGATTGCTAATATAGAAAAACGATGCCAGATGAACCTGATGAAACCCGTCATATTGAATATTCTCTGCAGGCTGGCAGCAACGGCAATATGAATTTCTGACATTTCATTGATGATGTAGCTAGGACAAAAACAAAATTAATACATGTATTGAAGATTTTAATTGTGCTGCGGGGGACAAGAGGGCTGTTAGCTTTATTTATTGGATCACACAGTCAATCCAAAATAAACAGGATAAGTTGCCATTGGTATTTCTAGTTAGCTAACCGTGTGGCAGAAACTCAGTGCATTTAGCTAGGTAGAGGTCATTAAAGTGCAGTTGAAGGTGACACAATTGTCAGACCAACTGCTTTGAGTTTTTCCTAATCTGCTGGGATTTTTATGGACAACCATCTCTACTATTTCCACAGGATCACCTTCCTGAAAGAAGAAAATGTTAAAGGAGATATATTATACTGGTTTTCAGGAAAGTTTAAATAAGTCTTACACACCTCTAAAATATGTCTGTGAAGTTTCTTGGTGAAACTCCACTTTGATCATGTATTTGAGTCAAAAACGCTCTGTGACAGGTCTGCTCAGAACAGGCTGTTGTTAGGTGCCTGTCGCTTTAATGCTCCCCTCTGTCGCTCTGCACTGACGTAAGGACACGGTCACTGTTACCAGGAAACCAGCACAACACGAGGAATCGTAAATGAGATGAATCCACTCTGCTGTGAGGCTGGCAGCCTGTGTAAGGAAATGTGTGAGTTTTTACAACTCAAATCCGAGTTTAGGGTGCACTCATGTCGCAGCTAATGGAGAAATCAAACGAGGCTGATCTTACACTTCTGATACTGTGGGAGACCACGTGGGATACTCTGGAGGGACTGGCTAATGCAGCATCTGTCAGACCCTGTCAGACGCCATCTGCTCTACTGCCTACGTCACAATATATCAGAATCCAGAACGGCTCGTTTTACCCCAGGTATTTCTCCTCATGCAGCTTACGCAACAATGAGGGGGTTTTAAAATCTCACAGTCAGTGGACTTGGAGGTAAGACAAGTACCAAACAGTACATATAAAAGACTTTAAAAAGTGACCCTCTTGATGGCAGAGGTCAGAGAACAACAGGTGGAGAAGATCAGAGCTGTACAATTAAAGTATAGAGAAGAGCATGGACTACAGCAGCAGAGGGTGTCACAGTGGGAGTCACTGACCCTGAGGCTACAGTAAGTATGGTCTCACCAAAGCTGAACAGGGCCTTACCACTGCCTGGTCTGATGAGTCTTGATTTCTACTGTGACATCCAGATTGTAGATCACACTTTGTCGGTACACTTTAGGCCTTTTAGTACCAACTGGATTTAAATGCCACAGTCGACCTAAGTGTTGTTCCTCATGACGTTCATCCCTTCATGAACACAGTGTACCATCTTCTAATGGCTACTTCTAGCACAATAAAACATCATGGAGCAAAACTTACATCATCTCAGACTGGTTTCTTGAACATGACCTTTCTGTGCTCAAATGGCCTCCAGAGTCACCAGATCTCAATCCAACGGAGCATAGATGTATTTGAACGGGAGATTCAACAGCCTGATGCTACTATGTCAATATGGATCCAGATCTCTGAGGAATGATTTCAGCAGCTTGATGAATGGAGCAGTTCTGAAGGACGTCTATATTTAATAAAGTTCCTGGTAAGTGCACAGTTCCTGTTGTATAAAATGCCCACAGTTCAGTAGAAACATCTGTTCAAAATGTGATATCAACTTTCACCCTGCTATGACCTCTTGGTTGCTAATAGAAATAACAGAATTTAAATTTCCATATTATACAAACGCTTCAGGCAAAAATAAAATGCCCTAAATATCACAAAACAAATATGTTTCCTTCAAACCCGGAGTGGTAAACAACTTCAGAAGTGTCCCACATACTTCAAAACACACCCAATTAATGTCTACAAGTGCTGATTTTTGATAGATCAAAGCAATGCATAGGGAAGTGGTTGGCACTTTGCATGCTTGAAGCGTAAAGTTCAGCCTTTAGGAGCATTTGCCAGAAATATCTTAGCTCACAGTTCACAGTTGAAGAAACTAAGATTTGGGGGATTACAGAGTTGCTGGAGGGAGTAACGTGTAGTCGTGTCTGGAAACCTCCGGCTGCGAGTCACAGTGTGCACATTATTCAGACTGGTTTTCACTACATCTTGGCGACTGATACACACCACAGAACATCACAGTGTCCTTGGAGGTACAGCTGTGTCGACTGATAAGAGGCTCATGGAGCTCCACCTTGAAGTTTAAGTGATCTGGAAATACTATGAGCCAAACTATCTCTTTTTGTCTGTCTCCCTCCCAAACACACACACACACACACACACACACATGTAAGACATTGGTTTGACGTAAATTCCCAACCCTCACCAAAACCACTGCTTGCTTAACCCTAAACTAAGCCGTCATCCTAAGGTTGTATGATTTATGTAATGGAGACCACGAAGTGAACAAATAAACAAATTACAACATGACTGATAAAAATACACACAGAGGAATGCACACACAACCCTGAGTAGATGAAGCTGATGTCTTCATATTAACACAGACAAACACACACATATAAGTGACTTTCAGAGCTTTAAGGAGAACATTTCATTATTGATGAGGCCACATGCTCTGTACCTTTATTGGGGCAGGGGGAGGCTCAGGTCTGCTTGACTCAGCATTCCTCTGTCCATTGCTCTTTCTTTTAGCCTCTGTCAGCACAGTGTGTGTGTGTGTGTGTGTGTGTGTAAATCGGTTCAGACGCACACAAAAGGGAAAGCGAGAAAGATAAACACAGACGATGAACCCCATCCAGACAGCACTTACAGTACAAGAGGCACAGCCCAAGTCAGTGTACAACCAGCAGGTCAGCGGACACCAAACAAGACTTTCTGATCAGGTCAACAGCAATTTCATGAGGCCTGAATGAAAATGAAATGCTCTCACTGGCAAACATCAGGTTTTGTTGTCACCCTCGCCACTAAAGGACACACAGTATCTTGCAGCATGAGACAAATATACCAGTTTGTCCAACAACTGCAGCATCGGTACAAGATGATCTGACATAACATGTTAGCAAGCAGCTGATGATTGGCGTCACCTTTCTTGTTTACAATTGTTGAATAATTAGGGAGTTTGTGAGCGAACAAGAACCGGCAAAAGCCACTGGCATTTGGAATTATATTTATTTACTTATATATATTTATTTTTAATTATAGTGAATTAAGTAAGCTAATTAAAAGTCAATTATTCACTTGTTTACTTTTAAATGAACAAATACTTGTTTCCAATTGTGAAAGACTCAAAAAACAAAAATATTTTTATTTTTATTTTGATTTATTTGGACCACTATTCCCCATCATGACTGCACTGCAGCATGACTGTGCTTTGAGCTTAATGCCAAATTAGGCTATTTTAAGAAGGTAAAAACACAATACAGCTTCATTTGTTAGTTTGTATTGGGCAAAGTGAAATTTGGACCTGCTGATTAAAAATCAGGGGATTATGTAAGTTATTACAGTCATTTTTACTTTCTTCATGAGGAAGGGAAAACTCATGCACCCAATAATTGTTGAGGTCTTTCAGTCTTGATCGAAGTGGTAGACTGAGTGATATCCACAGAGTGTTGCCGCAAGCTTGACAAAAAAATCATTAACTGAACCAGAGCTCTTAAGGAAACATGATTATTCCATATTATCATATATTCTCGATTACCAAAAAAATGGCTCATACTGATTTAACATGATTAGTGACACAAGGCTCACGCTATTTAAAAAAATAAAAATAGTGAAGCTGATCAAAATGCTTGATTTTATTTTATTTTTTTACTTGAAGCTGGCCACTGCATCCATCCAGTGACTGTTGTCTTGGCTCCTTTCAGCCTGTCGCCCAGCCAGACTCATCAGCCATGGAGAAGTGCCCAGAAGGTAAATGAAACCACTCCGGCTTTAGAGGCGCAGTTTCTCAATTGATTTCACACACACGTCTGTGCATATTCTTTAATTACACGTTCACGCACACACTCACTCAGGACGTTTTGGCAAATCGATACTTGTTTCCCGAGGTTTTTCTTGTGTTGATTCATAAGAAAAATAAAGATGCAAATAGATGAAAATAAGCTGAATTAGAATTCCTTTTATATGTCACAAACAGTGAATGAAGGAACAAGTAGCCCAAATTTGACATTGCCATGGCAACAACAAATTCACGCACTGCAGACTGCCACATATAGTAGAGCAATCACTCGACACACACAAATGTAGTCAAAAATATAGAGCGAGGCAAACACAATTAGACTTTTTTCCTCTTCATCTTTGTACATCCTTGACCCACTTTGCCCACAGGGAGGGATCTATAGCATTTTGTTTAAACTAAGACTCTATATTCAGTTCAAGTATAAATAGAAGGTAAAATCTTCTTTCATTAAAGAACTTCTTTATGAAACTTTTCTGCATTAATGTGTGCTGTTCACATCTCATTATCCCAACCACCACCAGGGCAAAAGTGGGTAATCCACCGGTACCAATTTTCTATGCCAGTTACAGTAATTATGTTAATTTTCCCAGTTTGCTCTCTGAAGTCAGTGCCTCTCCAAATAATATTAATTTTTAGCAATTCATGAATTATTAAGGATAATAAGACATTTTTTTAATCATCAATTGTCAGATTTTTATTATTAATATGGGAAGTTGCATCATCATCATCTGATAAAACCGAGCACTGAAAATGAGTCCTACAGCAGATTTTTCCAGTTTTGCTGTAGTGCAAAATGTTGAATTTTGAAATGTATGTTAACACACTTAACCACATATTGGCTCGATCTAGTGTGCGCACGCAAGCACACACGTGCACACACACACATGCGCACACATTGACACTAACATCACAGACCCCCAGCTGCTGCTCTGTTGTAATTTATTATCCTTTCTGTACCCAGTGGAGTCATGAAATCAGCCTGGCCTTTGTGACACACACTCATGCATGCAGAGACACACACACACACACACACACACACACACACAGTCCATGTGTCTTTCTCAAACAGTCATCCCGGCACGCTACCCAGAAAGACCTCTTTGGCTTAATTAGTGTAGGGTCCCCAGGGAGAGCACAACAGGGCAAAATACACTGGATGGATGAAGGATGTGAAAGGTCTGAGAAGAAAAAACACACTGCGCAGACAAGCTGTTTTGTTTTATAAAAAGTGGAGGAAGTTGATGATTATTCTTTGTATTTCAAATTATATTTTTGGTCATTATGAATGCCACCTCAAGACAGATCAATATGGCGCCTCCCCCGCCTCCCCTGCCTCCCCACCCCACACCCAGAGGTCCTTTAGATCCCAAAGCTACCCACGAGTACGTCCACACCGTTTTGTTAGAAGCATGTGCCGCTGCTAAATATTTTATAGGACACAAACACATATCTATAACAGCATGTCATTAGGCTTTGTTACACTACACACTTCAAATTGCACATCAACACTACCCCTGTAAACAGCTACATAATTTACATAAAAAACAATTGCTGTCTGGTCAAAAGCCTGTTTTCCCAAATGCAAACTGTTTTTAGATGGATGATGATGATGCAATTTTAAATTTGTTCAATCACATGAAATGCCTTCAAAATTCTTTCTATTGTCGGAGTAGCAGGAACTAGTTCGAATGAGATTTTAAGATATAAATCATGAACAGCTGAGTTACAGTTTTGCATGTGCACATTTGCTCTTAGGGACCTCTATGCACACTTGCAAAATGCACACTTGCACTCGCAAACACACTCGTGCACTCTGGGAGGAATTGCACCATAATTATGCCTAAGGTGCAGGCGATTAATTTTTTAATGGATTCAATGTTTTATTCATAGTACCTATCCAGTCTTGGATATGGCAGCGCACACAGAAAACCACTGCCAGAAAGAGAACGCATGGTAAAACTGGCTATTAGCGATTTCATACAGTAGACAAATTACACATCTCAGTAGCTTTGAACACAGTAGATTTTAAGGCTGAAACTGTAGATACAGGGACACAGATCCCATAAATATTTCATGAATATGTATGTCATTTCTTCTTCTGCTTTGTGCTTTGCTTTTGGGTTGCTGTGAGCATGGAGAATTTGATTTAAAAAAAAAACAACAAAACAATGTGTGTGTGACGGCGAGTGAAAGACGGAGCAAAGGGACAGTAGGAGGAGAGGGTGTTGTCTCCTGAGTGAGGCCAGTAAGACCGGTTATTCTGTCCTAGAAATCCATTTACAGTACCAAGCACTCTGCCTAATCATCCACCCTGCTGTGAGAGGCCTACGCAAGAAGTACTGTAAAGCTGGAGCACATTTAGGACTATCAAACATTGCTCCTGCTGATTCTCGCCCTCCAGTGTATGAGTTAAATTTTACTTGAATACTTTTGTTTGAAGAACAGAACAGAGATTAAAAAGAAATGGAGGTCACAAGTAGAAATGAAGATATAGTAAAAGAAAGGCCCAATACATGAAGTATTACTCAGACCAGCTACTAATTAGGAGACACAAGAGGAAAATATTATTATTTTTATAAAGTCATTGGTTTATATCTGTATCATTAGACAATCAAGAGACTATTGATAGCTTCATCCATTCTGTAGACAGTTACATATGTTTTTGCACTCTCAATTTAAAATGAGTATCATGTCTGATGCAGACCCTTAATGACAAATTCCTAGCAAACATGATGATCAAAATTAGACTTTGTTTTCTTGATTGTTTATGTGAAAGTGACAAAGTTTTGCATTAATGCTCATGATCCATCTACTCTAACATCAAAGCAGCTCCTGATTGTTGTATCATTTTTTTTCTTCATCAAACTATACTTAGCAAAATAAAAGTCAAATATACTCTTTTGGGAATAGTTGCCTCTAAATATCTGTCACGTGCGGATATTTGTACAGGTCACAACAGTTTGCAAGCTGAATGTGGAATAGTGTTATCATCAGACATCTGTAATCTATTTTTTTTTAATCGGATTACTTTAATCCGGTCACTCCCTAACCCTGCCAATACCTGCCTCCGTCGCCTGCTCGTCCTTTCTGTACATATTAACTAATGCAGAACACTACAGATTCTTTAATTTATCACTCTCTCCCAGCTGGACCTGAAGTGACAGATTTATTAGATAGCAATTTGCGGTTGCATGTAACACTGGCATTCGAGGGTCAGTGAGACCGACGGAGTCAAAGCTGCTTGATGACCTCTGTGTGATAATGACCATACAGGAGAAGAAGGACACAGAGGAGGACAGGGAGGCAGATAAAGAGAGGTGGGGAAATGGCGTGGGCGGGTGACACAGGAAAAAGGGCTGGATGATCAGACATCTGGAGAAGAGCAAAGCAGATACAGACACATCTCTATAAGGGTGATGCTGCGATATACCAACTGGGAGAGACTGTTATATAATGTTAAACTGTTATATCAGATGGAAATTGATGGAGCATAATTGTTTAGGCCAGTGTTTAAACAAGTCTCTTCTTTTGACATGTTGGGAAATATTTGCTTTCTTGCTTCTTGTTGAACATTAGATGAGAAGATTGAGCCCACAATCATAAATTATGACTGTAGACAATGAACAAAAGGTAAAATGTCTGTCACCTGGCCCCATTCAGGAAGTTAAAAGTATTGCCTTATGTATCATGGCTCAAATGCTTTTATGGATACATTTCTTAAATAATGTCTTTATAGCTACTTCCCTTCCAAACCACAAACATCATGTTTCAACATTTTGATCTATTTATGCCGATCCATCAAGATGAAAAGAGTTAAATGATAAAATACTGAGTAAAAACCAGAAAATGCTGAAAAATTGAGATTAAATAACCCAGTGTGCAGTTAGTCCAATGTTTCCCCAGTTCAGGGTTTAAACAACCCAGCATTTTTTAGTGTACACACACCATAAGACAATGGGGAAACACAGGAAAGATTTTTTTAAAACCTGATGGAAAATAATAAAAAGTACAAACTGTACTGTGCAGTGATCTTTGAATGTAATATGAAAAAGATGAGATTTAAATTGGATTACCCTAGAAAAGGCAACCCTCAAAAAATAAAACAAAAAAAAACAGCCACTGAAATAATACCATGCCTTCGTGTTCCACTTCCACACTTACAACAAAAAACCGAGCATGAGATCAAAAAGCTTGGGCCAAGGATGCTCTTTTCTAAGGCTTTGCCATCCTTTCCAGAGAGAGGAGGGGGGTTGGGTTTCTCATTTTTCTCACGACCTGATACCGGCTGCATCGTGAAAGGACAGGACCGTGCTGGGAGGAGGGTTTTCTTTCTTTTTTTTTTTTTTTTTTTAATCTTCCTGACCTCAGTGGGCAGTACTTATGGATTGCATGGTTTGTATTATTGGTGCATGGCTGCTAAATGATGAAGAAATGGGGCGAGGCTGCCGGGTAGTCCGGCCAATCACATATCGAGGTGTGGCTCTACGGGGGCGTGGCCATGGTGGAGAGGGCGGGGCGAGAAGCGGAAGTGTGTCTCGGCTGATCTCTCGCTGTCATTCGGCCACGGTCGGTTCCAGGAGAGAGGGGCAGCCAAGAAGCACATACACACACAGGGATCGGGAGAAAAAAAGAAAAGATACTGAAATCAAAACGAACAATGAAACCGATCGAGTAAGGCTTTGTGAAAGAACCGCGGCCGAGTGTATTCCACACAGTGTCACGTTAACAAAGCTGTTTGATGACAGAGTCCAGATTAGAGGAGCTGTGTCATTGAGCAGGCAGGACACGTCAGGAGAAGGGAGAGAGAAAAAAAGCTGACCGACTGCACTGTACGAGTCAGCTATTAAATCGCCTCTGAAAAAAAGCTCTGCCTGCCCGTACTCATTGTCTCAAGGACACCACCTCGCTCTCAGCCAGAGGGAAGACATCTCGACAAAGACATCGCCGAGGTCGAAGGTGGTGATCAGAAGGTGAAGATATTTTTTATTCGCCTGTAATCCAGCCTGTCCAGCTAGCTAGCATGCGTGCTAACGGTTAGTAGCTAGCTAGCTAACGTTAGCAACGGATGGAAAAGTTAGCTGGCCGGCTAACATCTAGTTGATATAAACTGACTCTGTCGACGGTGTTCGCAAATCTACGAACGAATTAATGAATAATCATTTGTGATACTGTTGATCAGGCACGTTTTAATCTACTTAATCTGATTAAATTTGACGGTGGACTGACCACAGCCTGCTGACAGCTGTCAAACAAGGTCGAGTGTTATATTTCTGAACGTTACGTCGGTTTATCGTTAATATTTTCACCATTGATTTACAGTTTGTGTCACTATTCTGTCGTCGTGGTTACACGGTGATTGATCGATCGTCTGTCAGTCGGTTTCCGTTGGTAAAATGTCTTCAAATGGAGATTGTGTGCAGGGTTTCTAGTCTTACTGGAGGCTGCCAGCAGCTCAGCTGTAGACTTACAAGCTGGCAACGTCACGGGGTTATAATTAGCTAAAGATGTAATGTTAACTGGCTGGGTTTTTTAAAAAAGTGCGCAGAGTAATAGGGGTAGATTGATCAGTGCAGGAATGAGCTCTCCATGACAATATGTGATTATTAGATGTGCAGCAATTAATTTAGATGCAGCAAAAAAATGATCTGTTCGTGTCTCTGTGTCCATCACCTAGTTGTTTCTAAATCCCTTGATCTATAGGGAAATGAAAGAGTCTGACTGCTAACTCAGTGCATGCCATCCTGTGTGCTCTTCTCTCAATAGGACCAAACGATCACGGGATAGCATTTGTTTGTGGGGGGAGAAAACAAATGGGGGATTACGGGTTCGGAGTCCTAGTTCAAAACAACACTGGCAACAAGTCTGCATTCCCAGTCCGAATCCACCCGCATCTGCAGCCCCCACACCACCACCAAAATGTGTCGCAGAGCCCTGCTGCTTTCATAAACAGCACCACAGCCGCAGGGAATGGCACCACAGGAGGCTCTCCCTGGCTCTTCCCTGCCTCTGCCACCCACAACAGCGTGCAAGACGAAATCCTGGGGGGCCCTGAGAAGCCCAAAGCACAGCAGCAACAGGAAATGCAAGAAACGCAAGAAAAGCAGCAGTTGTCTCCTGGGAGTCACCAGGAGGGTGGAAGTGGTGGTGGGATCATTTCAGAACTAGAAAAAGCCCGGTCAGAGGAAGCCAAGACGGAGAACGGCACATCTGAAGGCAGTAATGGAAAGGAGAAGCAGCTTCGTCTTGAGTCACCTGTCCTGACAGGCTTCGATTACCAGGAGACATCCGGCCTCGGGGGAACTGGGCCGGTCCAGTCCAGTACAACCTCGTCATCACTTACTGGCTTCAACAACTGGTCGGCTGCCATCCCACCTGCACCGTCAACAATCATCAATGAGGACGTCAGCTTTTTCAACCCGGCCTCTGCTAACAACGGCCCTCTGCTGTTCCAGAACTTCTCACACCATGTCAGTCCAGGGTTTGGTGGGAACTTCTCCCCCCAGATTGGACCAGCAGCGGCCTTGTCCCAGCACCACCCGGCTCCCCCACCACATCCCCATTTCCAACACCCCCACAGCCAACACCAGCAGCATAGGCGTTCGCCTGCCTCTCCCCACCCTCCACCGCCCTTCCCTCACAGGAATCCGGCTTTCAGCCAGTTGCCGCATTTGTCCAACAGCCTGAACAAGCCCCCGTCCCCCTGGGGTCCAGCCAGCTACCAGAGCCCCTCTCCCTCCCCCGGCTCCTCCACCTCCTGGAGTCCCGGAGGAGGCTACGGGAGTGGTGGCGGTGGCTGGGGAGGATCTCAGGGCAGAGATTACCGCCGTGGGCTGAATGGCGGGATGACCCCCATCAACTCTATCTCTCCGCTGAAGAAGACCTTCCCTAATAACCATGTGGCATCCCAGAAGTACCCTCGAAACAGTCCTGCTGGGTTCAACCCGAAGTCCTGGATGGACGATGGAGTCGGCCGCAGTGATAACATCTTCCCCTTTCAGGTAAGTCTGCAACAGTAATTCTGGCATCTTTTTATTAACTGTAACACATTTTCTGAGCTTGTGCACCTGAGCATGGATGTGCATCGTGTTCCGGTGTGAATATTTTTTGACAGTGGTCGCTTCTTGCCTTAATTATTAAAGATAAATGTGTCATTTGCGTTAGCCATTAATATCTTTACAGTATGTGGTAAAGCTGCTATTTTTAGACATGGGGGGAGGGCATGGATTTACACGATGCATTTGTTACTGTGTTAAATCTGTCGTTGGACTCAACAGCTGTATGTCCCTGATGATGACTAATGTGGCTCTGTCACTGCAGTGGTGTGTGCCACGTATATGAGCCGGGGGGTTGGAGGAGGAGAGAGATACAGGGAGTGGGGGAGGCATCACGGATGGAGAGAGAAGGATGGAGGGAGAAAGATGGGGAGAGAGACATGGAAATAGGAGTGGGAGATTTTAAATGAGGAAAGCGAGACCTTTCCAAGGGATCAATCTCAGAAGTGGACAACCAAGACTGACGAAGACATAAAAAAAAAAAAACCTCAGTCCCTTCATACTCTCATTTTGATGGCTGGATCCACACACAATGAAGATGGCTCAAGTAATTGTATTATGACATGTAGGAACCAGCTGCAATGGAAAGAGGTAGAGGGAGCATGGAGATAAATTCATTTTATTGATCTAGCTGGTGATTGATTGTGTCAGTTGTTACAAAGAGACGAGGAAGGTCGCCAGAGGTCCAGCAAGGCCTGATGACCTGATGAAAGGTTTCTTTAAGCATTGTACGTATTGTTTACATTTTACCTTTGGACAGCGCTCTGTCAAATTAACTTTGGGTTGGCATCGGTTCCCAGTGTCACCATGGATGGAATAGATGATGGTAAATAGTGCCTTTATTGTTTCAGCTGTCTGTCAATAGCCTAACAACATTACAATTTGGCCATAGAGACTGCTCGTAAGGTGCTACTTAATTTCCTGGGAAGTCCGTTTTACCTGCCACATCATTCACCAGTGGCCTTAAATTCTCATAGCAACATAATTATTAATTTGAAATCCATGCTTCCTTCAACCTCTCCAGCTTTTGCTTATCTGCATTTGCAATTAATGACTCACAGTGCTTTACAGGCTAAACAGTAAGGACATTATATGGACATGTCTTGACATGTCTTGATAGTTTTTGCTGAATAAGTGGCAGAGCAGGAGCAAGTACCTCTTAGCTGATGATTACTGTAGAAAACAGCTAATTGCTGTAGGTAGTCATGGGGTCAGGGTCCTGCCTGACCTGCTACAAATCATTAGGTTCTCGTTCCTATTAATATTTTGGAGGTCTGTTGTTGTAAAATTGACTTTATCAAGCAGGCTACTAAAATAATATCCCCAACACTGTTAGCAACAATAAATGGTGGTAGAAATACAAATAAAAATACTAGACATGGCATCCATTCCCATTTAGTATATTTAGTTAGTCTTATTTTTTCAGAATAGTAACTCTGCATCCAATTCAAGTTTCCCTTCAGTTACATCCCCATGTCAGATTTAGGCTAAAGCTAGCATTACGGTAGCTGCAGTATGCTGCTCTTCCTTGTGGTTGATCAGATCAACTAAAGTAGCATTGTCCTCTTACCCTCTTGATACTGCAAGGGCAGATGGAGGATGGGCGTAGAATGGCCTTACTGTGTGTGTGTGTGTGTGTGTCTGTGTGTGTCTGTGTGTGTGAGAGAGAGAGGGAGGGACTGATTATGTAAGTATAACCCATTTATAAATAACAAACTGACAATATAGGTCTAGATGAGAACAACAAACAACTCTTGAAATCACAATGTATATCAAAACTTAACTTTCAAATGATCAGAAATGTGTGGACTTAATTTAATGCAAGGAATCTGTTTATTTTCCTCCAGAACGTCTTTCTGCTCCTGGGTCTCTGCATTGAGGGAGCTGTACACTTGTGCATAATTGCAAATGCTTGCTCAAGTTGAACATTTTCAAGTTGAGCAGATTTGTTTTTGCCCCACTTCCTGATGCCAAATGTGGATCTGCATGGTGTTGCCTATAGTCATATCTTCCACGGATGTCTGTATTAATGTTGCTTGTTTCAAACTGAATAATGCAGCTGCTAGGAAGCAGACACTTTCATGCTTTGAAAATTAGGGTTTGTGCATCTAAAGGAACAAAGTATGAGTGACAAATTTTGGATCATTTCTCATACCTTTGTTAACAGTGAGCTGAAGATATTGTTCCAACTCAGAAATTTGAAAATGTGTCATTCTGGTATGAGCATATGAATGGCACTGCAGTGTTAAAGCTGTCACTGTAGAAACCCCTGTTAAATTACCACATAGGCACCCAAGTGTCAAGTTTATCTGTCAGTATAGTTCAGTCTGAAATATATATAAAAATATATATCTGTGTCCGTGGTGTGTTTGACTTTCAGTGTCCATGCTTGCAATTCAGATGTGACATGAAAATTGCCACACCTGTCAGAGTGGCCGGCCTAGACCATTTCCTTTTCATTCACTCCCATTTTCTGCCTTTGCTGAAGAATTACTCCATCCAAAGTAATTTGACAAAACAACTGTTTTGCTTTTTGTGCCCAAGACGGTGCTTGTTGGTGTTTGTTGAGATCATGCACTGTTCAGATGACGGATCACACATGTTGTTGTACACAAGGTACTCCCGTGGTTGGCAAATACAATGCTTTAGTCCACGTAACTCTGAATTAAACAGATCCCAGAAGAAGCTGTTGTCACACTCTTCCACTGTATGCCTCCTCCAAGTGCTGCACATAGTTTCCATTTTAGCACCAACACGACAGATGAGGGATCAGTGGCTTTTGCTTTAGAATTCCTATTGTTCTGCGATAATATTTTATTTAATCGCGGTGTCTGCTTCTTTGTAGATTTTTGGATTAGATATGATTGTAACATTGAGCTCTACAGGCACAAAGCAGATAGCTAAAATACTGCAAGGTAGCACTTTTGTAACATAAAATGCTATGCTACAACAGCTAGCTGCTGAAGCAAAGAGCCCTCGCTCAGCCCTTTTTCTTGGTGTTTGGCATTTTCTTGTGATTGTCGGAGCCCACGATGTGCAACTGAGCATGTATCACCAAATGTGAAGGTGCAGCTTGAGAGTACCAGTGCCATTTGGCAGATATTTTATCCAAAGTGGTGTACAGCACCCTGGCAAACAGCGGGAGAAGATGTTCCAGTACTGTGACTGTTGCTGCAGCAGGGAGGGCCACTGCTGTATTAGAGCAGCTTTAGTATTCAGGATGGGCTCCTGTCCAGGCACACTGCTGCTAATGCACTGTTCAGCCAGTCAATAGCCTTTGATCAGAAGTGTGTACTTTTTAAATGTCAGGAAAGCCTTCATGTATCTTCTGTCCTCGCTATTCTTTATTTTCCTTTGTTCCCTAATTCCTCACCTGTGGATTTCAAGGTCAGGGGCCTTGTTGTTGTGTCAGGTGGACTGGGCTGATTCGGATTGGTAAGTTTGGCTGGTGACCAGGTCAAGACCTGCAGGGCTTGAAGGAGAGTAAGCCAGGACAGGATATTGTCTCAGTAAGCCACCTGGGTAACTGTTGGTTACAGTTCCCTCCTCAGTGTTTGTGTAGCTTAGAGATACTGCAGCTTAATATGGTGCTGTTATCTGAAGGTACGTTATTAAACTGTGTGTGTGAGTGTGTATACGTTCACAAAGTCCTTGTCGTAGAATGTGACTCCAGTTTTTCCCGGATAGCTAATACACTTAAACACCACTTTATTTGTAGAATCAGAGGTGGAGAGATTATGATGGATTATTATCATGTGAATGGTCAGTACGAGCTCTGTAAACACGTAATAGGTGAAGCTAGTGGTCAGTGATGCAGCAGGGCCTGGCAGCATCAGGATTGTGTCTGTACTTACGGGCAATTCAATAGATGTTTGAAATTGAATTTTTCCTTGTCTGCTGTTGGAACGAAATCACCTCCAAGCATCAGAAACTACTCTAGCATCATCCCAAAATAGCACAGGTATAGTCGATCTTCTCTTATGGGTGACATGCAAATTCTCATCCATCTACAAACAAACACTCTCAGCTGTTAGTGTGTGGAAGCCTAAGGTTGCAGCCATTACCCCTGGCCCTTGTGACAATGGTGTTAAATGAGAGAAATGTTTTTTTAGACTAATGAGCGGCCTGAGCTGCACTGGCAAGCGCATAACTCTGCCGCTCATACAGCCTCATTGTGCCCTTCTCACACCCTTGACAGACGCTCTGAAACAGGAAGAAAGAGCACTTGTGTGTGTGTGTGTGTGTGTGTGTGTGTGTGTGTGTGTGTGTGTGTGTGGACATGCCCATGTGTGCATGAGCCCTAATTAGTCCCTGGCCTATGTCTTCAGCACGTGTGTCTTAACAAAGGAAGAAGACAAAGCAGAGTTTATGTGGAAGTGTCATATTGTATTTAGCCCTAGTTCACTGCATACTAAAAAGGAGTCATTTGAGTCTAATCCCCAAGCAGTGCAGATACTTCTGGATCTCCTGCCTCTGTCAGTCCTGGTAAAACCCCACACGTACACACACCACAGAGCCATTCAAGCAGCTCTGAGTAACTGGTTGTTTTTGACAGTTGGGGGTATTTAATGTCATAGCAGGTCTTTGAAATACTTGACCAGGAAGAAAGATAATCGCAAGCATCAAAAGCTCAACCTGCTTCCCCTTCCTGACCTCCTTTCTTCTCTTTTTCATCTTACCTCACCACTCGCTTTCCTTTTCGCCATCATACCCCTTTCTTTCATTGCCACGTCCACCTTCCCTGCTTTTTGCCTTCGGCTTCCCGTCTCTTTTTGTTGTCTCAGGATTTTGACCACCTTCCCCCTATTGAATGTGAGGTGAATGTTGAAACAACCTTTAAATTCTAAAAACTTGAAATTAAAATGACACCGTGCCCATTGCAGCCTTTCCGTCCTTTACGCCATTACTTCTTCCAGTCTTCTACCCTTCCTCAGCTTCCATTTTTCATTA
The DNA here is from genome assembly GCA_900323345.1 of Pseudochromis fuscus. NCBI lineage: Eukaryota > Metazoa > Chordata > Actinopteri > Pseudochromidae > Pseudochromis > Pseudochromis fuscus. The sequence goes on from OOFC01021766.1 coordinate 55,429, forward strand.
ACAGGCAGGTGACATGGATGATTAATGTTGGAGTTAATCACCCACAGCATGCTGTATTTAATCATTCTGTGTTACTCTACATGTCATCAAAATCTGTCGGAGGCTGCTCAGTTTTGTGCAGCCTAAGATTAAATCCTGTTTACAGCTGAAAAGCTGTTTTTGCCTAATTGGTAAACGTTGTAGCCTAGCAGTCCTTAAAAATGTTTTATAGTTAAACATCTGCAGCTTTAAAAGGCTTAGTTTGGGTCATTTTTGTTGAGGTGCCCAAAACCATCATGCGCTCTTGCTCATGTATGACAGCTGTTGCCCATGACTAATGTGAAATAAGCAATAAGCAGGGATTTTGTGGTAGCCAGTTCTAGCCCTGGCTACGTTAGTTTGGGTTTTAGGAACAGTGAGTGTTAAGAGAAACACTTCAGCACAGTATGATGTTTGTCAAAATGACTATTTTTAAAATCCATTTCTGGCATCTTTTTTCCTAATTGAATGATGAATCTTCTGATCTATAAAACATCAGAGAATAATGAAAAAATCCTCTCACAAGGACAGAGTTGAGCACAAATGTCTTGTTTTGTCTGACCAGCAGTTAAAAGCCCAAAGCTATTTAATTTAAAATGAAGATAAAAAAAAAACACATTTGAGAAACTGGAACCATCCCATTTTTTTGCTATTTGCACTTGAAAAAATGCCAAATAGTAAGTTTATCATCAGTGCTGATTAGGTTTTTGTCGACCAATTAGGAGATGAATGGACTAATCATTGAAGCTCTAGTACTTTTTAGCATTCAGACATCACTAGGGAGGCCATTTTTCTCTCCATAAAAGTAGATTTTCAGGCTGTATGCATGGTCTCAAATGATTACACTCCTGTTTTGTCACATCTTTCAGCTGAGCGCTTCCTATGAAAAGACATATCGTAGGTTTTACCCCTTATTGAGAAGTATACAGTAGACATTGTGAATTATGTGCATTTTATATTGACCAGCTATTATATGTTGAGCCATATAACACCAATAAATTAACCTAGAGGTCATGGTAACTGGATCTAATAAGTCTATGCCTCCCACAACCCCAACCCGGGATTATTTTCAGTTTGTAGAGGCTCACAGGACACACTTTTAACTACTGATTTCTAATGTGATGATTCATTCACTACTTGCGTAATCCTAGAACATTAAGATCAGTTCAGCACACAGTTATTAATTCAAGGTTGAACATTGACCAATGGCAACAGGGCCTGGTAGAGGCACTTTGCCTTGGTGCATACGCTCAGTAATCAACAACACAAATCAACCCGTCAGGCAGGTTTTGTTTTATTAAAAGTCATTGTGCCTCACCATTATAAATGCATTCAGCTTTAACTAGACTGGTTTAAG
>OOFC01021807.1:3553-34526 GCA_900323345.1 Pseudochromis fuscus
ATTGTTCACAAGAGAAGCAGATTAATCAGATTTTTATTACCCTGGGCTGATGTTGTATCAAATTCAGATTTAAGTTGTTTTGTCTGATCACAAATCTGCATTATAAATATCACAAAACAACAAAAGACATAGATCATCTGAAGTGTGTCATAAAAGTTTCAATATGCTCAGAAAGAGAACAATGAGAGAAAGAATGATAAAAATATACAGTCCATATGGTATATCATTATATATTCTATGTGAAAAGGTAGAATAAACACATGAACACAGTCTTGTATTTGCTCATATTTACACTTCCTGAGGAAATGAACCCAGGAAGGAGGCATCAGCCCACAGAAAATAATATTTACTGGCATTATTCTACAAGGATAAAGTCAACTTTTTTCTAATTGGCTGATTGCATGTGAAACAAATCCACTGTTTACCTCAATATTTCAGTCTTTACATCTAAAGCTTTTACATCCTCTGCTTCACAAAGAACATGACAATTACACATTTTAAATTTTGCTTGTTCTTGACCAAAAAGTTTACTCAGACAAGATCTCACAAAACAACAACCACAACATCCCCGTGCCTGTGAGGCTGGGAGGGTAGAGGCTTGGATTTCATCAGGAGAGCACACAACCACAGGCCCACAGTGTGTCTCTGTAGGCAGGCAGGCCAGTGTGTGCACATCAGGTTTTGTGAGGCTCTGACTGGATGTGACAGCCCAGCTCTCACTCAAAGATCCCAGAATTTGGTCCATTTTTCTGCCTTTTCCATTTACAATGCTTCAGTGGAGATTTCTTTATTTCAGAATGGACAATGGTCTCTTTCTTTCCCATTCCCTACATCTCCCTCTCTCTCTCTCTCTCTCTCCCTCTCTCTGTCTCTCTCTCTCTCTCTCTCACACACACACACACACACACACACACACACGCACACAAAGCCTCGCTGGCAGACGCACGCACACTTGCTTGCTGTCATGCTCATTTTGATGGTAATTAATGACATCACCACTGCGTGCGGGAGCATGGTGGTGTGTGTGTGTGTGTGTGTGTGTGTGTGTGTTTTGGGGTGGGGGGGTGCATTTGTTTGTTGAGCAAACCGTGGGAACAGGGAGCTCTCCAGGGTGGCGAGTCAGGGCCTCCAACAATACATATGCTGTTGCTTTTCACCCAAACACCCTCCCTTCCCAGGAGAATCATTGCTCTCCCCACCTTTCCTGTCCCCCTCTTTCCCTCCTTTTTTCCATGACTTTCTCTCCGTCGTTGGCGTTTGTCGCAGTGTGGAGTGTGAGATTACTGCCCCCTCTCTGTCACTGTGTCTCATCAGCATCACTTCTGTTTTTTCATTATTATTTTTTTTTAACATTTGGTTACATGCATTTCTCAGTTCATTGCAGCACAGCAGAAATGAGCACTCTCTACAGTATGGATCACTTCTGATTGTTTTAGTTTTAATGCATTTAATGGCCACATCCTTTAAAAATTCTGTTCCCACCATCAAAACTGTGTATTTATACAAATGTTTGTGCATTTCTGTTCTATTCTATTTCTATTTTAATGCAACATACAATTTGCAAACCTCCTAACTAGGACATACATCTCTCACATCAGTCGTTCCCTAATGACCTCTCTGAAATGATGTCTGCTGTGGACAGGGGGAAGTGAGGCTCAACCCACATTGTTTCACTGTATTGGACAGGATGACTTTTCATTGCTCTCTTCCAGTTACAAAGTGATTCACAGCTCATCCCGACATGGTGTCACTTTTCCTTGCACCCACTGTCCATCCTCAAATCACCTCATGGAGGTGACAACTTTATGACCAGTCACATGTTCACATATATTTCACATTTCACTGAACTGTTTTGCTGTTTCTTTTAAGGATATTGAAAATATTTGAAGGTTTCTTTTCTCAAAGAATCAAGGCCATTGAAAAAGTAATTTAATTGCCATTTTTGTTAATAATAGTGTGTGAAATCTCTATATATTCAAGTTCACAACAGATGGAGAGGGAGGTTCAGATGAAGCAAGAAGATATTAAACTGTGAATATTTGTGTTTCATTTCAGCTTCAACTCAAACTCAAAAAAGGAAATGTAAAGAAAATAATTAGATAAACATAGGTAGCTATCTAAATTAACATTTGTCACTTTACTTTTCTGCCGTCTGTGAGTATCAATTTTATGTGTTTGAATTTTCTGCTGGTTTATACTTAAACTATAAAGCAAAGAAAGGATCAAATATTGTGGTGTTTACATGTCTGTCTGCAAATTCTGTCAGTAAGCAAAAAATAAAAAAAAAATCATGTATTTTATTTTATGATTATAATAATTAAAACTCTCTCAGGCATTCATCCAGGCTCTCAGAGGCAGGTGCACCTAATTAGCTAAACCATTGAGTTTGGATCCCTCACACACGTTTTAAACCAGCTCTGATATTTACTTCTTTCAATCAAGCAAGGCAGGGAACTAGTGGCCTTTGTGCCCAAATCAAAGCACTCCCCTGCTATGAATAGTGATTTTACTGGTTCTCCTCCTCACTAATGCTGGTGGAGAGGTCTTCCCCCCTGAGACTTTCCCCTTTGACCCCAACAAATGGACCCTTGTCAACTGAATAAAAAACTAGTGACTGGTCTTTCGTGATGCCTGGTGTTCAGGGATTGAACGTTTGATGAGTGATCACAAGAGAGACTGGAGTTTGGCGCTCAGTGGGATGTCAAGTGATATGACAAGCTCTGAACAGAGAGGTGGTAAATTTAATTGGTTAGATTCTACAACAACCATGACATGTTAACTAAGACTGTCCAAAAACAAGAGCAAACATCATTATTTTTGGTCTGTTTTAAGATGAGAAACATGAAAATGTGTGTGATGACTGTCACTGTCAATATGCTGCTGACATCTAGAAGAACAGGAAGTTTTTAACAGTATGCTGAGGAGTTTTATTTAGCTCACAAGAGCTGCGGGTATCTTGTTCAGTGGCCTGGTGAAACCACTTGGCGAGGACAGTGAGAAAATGTAGGTTGTTGCTTCCATCTTTTAGCCCAGATGGACTCTGCAGCCTGCTCAAAATCAGCTCACAAAGGTGATATTATTGCCAGGGCAAGATGGGACAAGGCCACTGCCTTTGGAGTTCTTCAGTCCCCTCCTTTTCCCATTGCACCTATTCTCTCCACTCTATACTCACTGATTATACTCCCCTCCCTCATTGTCCCATTATCCCCCACCAACAACAGGCCAATTTGTCCCTCCAGCTTGGCTCCCGCCTCCCCTCCTGCTGCGTTATTTAGCCCCTCTTCTGCACTTCAATGGCAGGTACTGATTAGAGAACTTCCACAACCTCGCCGCTATTCCTCAAAATTCCCTCCTCCCCTCCCCAGCAACCTTTAATCTGATTACAGGCTTTCTGCAGCTTTTCAGAGGAGGCCAGTCCCTGGAGGACAATAGCAGACCAAGTGGTTTCACAAACACTCTCCCCAGGGTCATATGATTCACAAGAGGAGGTGCGTTTACTCTCCTCTGACATCAGGTTCCTGCGAGGTCTGTGAGCGCTGTGATTTAAGAGAAACATCTCTGTTACAGGAACCTCTTCACCTGCTGGATCATGTCTGCAACAACATGATCCAGGTTAAAACAGGTTATTTTCTATTTCAAACATTTTACTGTTCACACAGACTGACACTTTGACACTTTTTTTCCCATCACCTGTAAAATCTGATGAATCTGCTGTTTCGCTTATTAAATCTGTCATTGTGCTTCCATCTGTATGAGCTAAGTGACTTTGTTCAGAAATGCATCACATAAATTCATGCTGGACTTTGTCATGGTTTAGAATAGCTAGAATCATGTGTCTGCTTTGTGAAGTATATAAAATATTAATTTGAAAAATTAACTTTTTCCTTTTTTGCAAAATAAACTTTTTGGAAAAACACTAAAATAATGTTAGAATCTGTGTCACATCTCAAAGACATTTTTAGAAAACTGTTAATTCATGATAAACTCTGCAGTGTGCTGAATGCACTGTTTGGTTTTGTTTTTAATTCAAATAGTTTAACCATACTCAAAACCTGACAGGATTCATATGCAAAAATATCCTGGATCACTACTTTAACTTCTGCCATATTCTTAACATTCAACAGTGTAAAATAGTAACTAAATATATTAATTAATTAAAATAAAATAAAACATACCAAAATACACACAACTTAATGTATGTACTTTGTATTTCTGGAAAAGCTACTACAGTAAATGTACTATTTAACAATAGCCTAAAATACAATCAATCTGAATGCTGATTAAGTGCACAGAGTAAAACTGCAAGCATCCCAATATTTTAATAAGGCGCTGAGCTGGTCCACAGTTACTGTCATTAATACCAGTAAAGGTAAACTGCAGGGAAACACTGATATACAAACATAAAGTGAAAGTAAAAGTCGGGTGTAATGGAGAGAGTATGACACCATCTTCCACATGTTCCTTGAACCTGTTACACTGGATCTGAGGTAATCCCAGCAGTGTTATAACCCCACAGTTAACTCGTTTAACCCCATCACACCTTTAAAGAGACCTCTTCACTCAGTAAAGCTTCTGCCTCCAGCCAACCTGACAAGACCAACACAAAGCACTTGTCCACCCAGTGTATTTAGAGTTCATTAATGTCACAGTGATTGGTCAGGAAATGATCCCACTGAGTGGCCTGTCCAGGCCTCATTACCATCACAATGAAGGGAGCAAGGAGACCAGAGGCCTGGGGGCAACGAGTGTGCCCGCAGTGACCCAAGGGAGCTCACATACAATCTTATCCTCCCCACACTTGCACCTCAGGTCCAGTTAAAATGAAACCATGGACTGCTGGTTCAGAGATGGAGAAAATCCCTTAATCTTTCAAAGATCAATCTTGTTAATTGACAGGAGGTCAGCAGCATTTCAACCTGATGTTTCACGAGACTCCGTGAGCCTCCAGAGTTACCTGAAATCAAGTGTCAGCTGTCAAAAAAAGTTGCATTAATAAATCATGTAAACATCAAAATAATCTTTTTTTTAAAGTGTTATATTTTTTTTCACAAGAGGTGGAGAGCTGGAACTTCTCTCCAAAGGGACATCTATTGATCTATTGACGCGTCTATCAGCTGTATTTATTACCTCGTAGCTCCACCTTGTGGAATAAAGGAGAATTTTTTTTTTTTTCAGACGGACTCAAGTTCTGTTTGTTTGACATATGATGGATGAAGAGGACATAGCTTTGGGGAACATGATGCTTGTGGACAACACTTTCATCTTCTGTTGATGAACTGATTTTATTCTGCATCTTGGTTTCCATTGTTTGCTTTGTAGCTTTAGGTTTTAATGGTCCTGTACAAATAGACTTTATTATACTATCTGATAATAAAACATAGACAAAGACTGATATTATTATTTAAATTATTATTGTAGGTTCAGAAAGCGATCCAAAACAATATCAAATAAAAACAAGGTGTTATCCAATTGATGCATCCTCTCTGGCTGCATCACAGCCTGGTGTGGGAGCTGCTCCAACCACAGGTTTCTGCACAGACTCCTCAAGGCTGCTCGGCACATCACCAGGTCAGAGCTTCCCTCCAAGCAGGACCTGTTCACCCAGAAGACCAGGAGGAACTTCTGAGCATCCACACCACCCCAGAAATAAACGGGTTGCCCTGCCCCTGTCTGGCAAATGGTACAGAAGCATCAAAGCCAGATCCAGCCGGCTCAGAGACAGCTTCTCCACAAGTCAGGAGACCGTTGAAATACAGGACATAAAACACACATTTAAACAGACACACACAAGTTGACCTGTTCTCTTTCCACTTTATAACACACACACACACACACACACACATACATGCAGAGCACCATTACTCTCTCTTTCTGTCTCTCTCTCGTGTGTGTGTATGTATATGTATGTCAGTACTATTTTTTATGAGGTAGATATTTCCCTTTCCCCTGCTTAATTACAGAGTTTGAAAAACTCACTGCCACTGATGTAGCTGCTGTATCACTGTGCATGTGACAATAAAAACCTTGAATCTTGTCTTGTTAAATGCTTCACTTTGTGAAAAAGATATTCTGGCAACAACCTGAATATTCTCACCTCATTACATCATGTCAGTTACTCATGGCCCATGGTTATTCATTGGGATTATTGTTTGACCATGATATATTATCATGCTAAAAGGTCTCTTGATGACTTGTATAAAATGTGGGAAGTATGTAAATGAGCATAAAGACAACAATGTAACTTATCCTTTTTAATTTAATTAAGCATGATTTATGAATGTTTACATTTGAAACTGTATTATGTCAACAGAACAACATGCTAATAGTCACACACATATAGCAGACCAGAGGTTACAACACAACAGTAACCACATTGCTGGAAGTTTCATCATAGTCACTCCAGTTACTCAAAACCTCCATCGTGACAATAAGTAAGTTTTCAGCAAACAGTTAGTGTGAGGTGAAGGTTGGAATCATATGTACATACAGCACAGCTTACAAAGACCTATACATAATCTGACAGAAATAAGTAACTGAGACATACAACTTACATTACTCGGCATCACAAATACCTTTGATTCCTACATATGTCATTTATATTGGCACAACACAATATATTGCATTTTAACAGACTCTTCATTTAAAAGAAATAAAATTACAAACATTATCAATAACAATACTCAACAATTGAAAGGCATTAAATGAAAGAATTCAGAGTGATGTATAGTCCTTGGAAAGTGAGATTTTCTCCCACTAATGTCGACAGTAATGCATTTCAGAACTCACCAAAGTAGCTCCCTATTGTGCATTATTACTATATAACACTACGTAAACACATTGTTTTGACTTGTCATCACACAGGTTGGATTCCCCGACACTTTCCAGTCAATATTTATGATGTTGCTTACAAATGAAAGAGAAAGTCGATTTAACTTTGCAGTTTAAAGCTTTGATTCATAATTTTCTTTCTATAAATAAGACATTAGGTCAGTATTTTGTGCAGCTTTGGTGTCAATAACTGGTACAAGACAATCAATATTGTCAATATTATTTCCTTCTCATAAAATTGCTCATTTTTGAGGCTCCTTCATAAATTAGTGTTGTTTCACAACTGCATCAAGTTCAAAGTGATGTGGTGTTGGTGTCCCGCCGGGCAGCTCTAACTTTGCTCCACAGAGAAGTTTGACTCAGATCTGTTGAATAAAAGAAGAAAATAAACAGCTTGATCAGAAATTCATGAGAAGGAGGTTCAGACGAGGATTAAAATGTGTGTGAGTGAACTTACATGTCCTGGTGCTTGTGGATCATGTGGTTGTTGTACTCCAAAACAGGAGGGACGGTCTCCTCATCCTCAGGGACCTGAAACACATGCAAACCGATCATGAACCAAACATTTCAAGATGCAAAGCCAAAGACAAGACCGCCATCTAGTGGACAAAGTGGACTCTTACCTCCCAGTAGACTTCATCATCAAAGATGTTGTCATCAGCGGGGTCACCCCAGATGGGGAACCTCAGGATGAAACCTTTAAAGAAAGAATAAATGGGCATTAAGCAATACAGCTGACCTGAGTCAAATAACATCCTCTCAGCTGCAATCTCAATTTGTTGTGACTCAAAAACATTATTATTTAACTGTGGTATTCTACATGTGAAGTTAAAAAATTTAAAATATATTCAGAGGGCTCTGGAAATGAGCATAATTACTGCTACCACTCTCAGGGTTTTACACAAGACATTGTTCAAGCTCACCAACAATGACTCCTCCAACAAGTCCAAAAGCGATCGACACACATGTGCCAGCAGCCTGGAAGCCTCCCTGTGTCCCTGTTGTTCTGTTTGCAAACTTGCCTTCAAAGTCAAATGTGTTGATCAGCCTGCGCAGAAACAAAACAACAATTTAAAAACCAGATAGTCATACTTGGCCAAGTTCAGTGCCCCTTCAGTTCATCAGAATTGAAACAACACGTCTCTGTGAATGAATGCGACCATGGTGGTTATTACTATTAACTTGAAGAAGGGCCTGATCACCGAGTGTGTGAGGCTGAAATCTGTGTTACATGTGTGTTTGTGTCAGTCCCTCACCCCTCTTTGCCGTAGACTTCCTCCGACGCCGCTGCAGCAACAATGGCACCGATGAAGCCACCCAGCATCCCTGGCAGCGCGTGCAGGTTGTGAACTCCACAAGTGTCCTGGAGCTTGAGAACTCTATCTAACCAGGGCTGGGAATAAGAAAAAGTGATTGTGTTATTTAGTGATCTGTCATCAGCATCACATCTATGATTTCTAAAAGACCAGTGATCACACCACAGCACAAAAAATCACTCAGATCACATGAAGGAGGCGAGTGACTGACACTCACCGTGACAAACAGGTAGCCAAACGTGGAGATGATGCCACAGCAGAAACCCACGATGAGTGCACCGTAAGGAGTGATCATGAACTCTGCTGCTGTTCCCATGGCAACACCACCGGCCAGAGTGGCATTTTGGATGTGTACCTGCAGGTAAAACAGCACGTTAGGAAGGTTGTAGGGCTATTGAGAATCAGTGTTGTGACAATTTTGATTTTTTTTTACCATGTCCAGTTTGCCTCTCTTCTGAGACATGCTGGAGATGGCCACAGTAGTGAGAACACAGGAGGCCAGGCCGAGGTAAGTGTTGATGGCTGCTCTGTGCTGTCCGTCGCCGTGGTCTGTGATGGCCGAGTTGAAACTGGGCCAGAACATCCACAGGAAGAGAGTACCTGCGAGGTGAGAGGAAGTCAACCACAATGTTGCCATGGCACATGTAAAATAGTGGATGCCCCGACACTGAAGATGTGTGTGTGAGGTTAAAAAAATCCAAATTGCTGTTCACTCACCAATCATGGCAAACACATCAGAGTGGTAGACGGACCCATTGAGGCGTTTACTCAGGTGTAGGTTTGGTCGGTAGAGCACCCAGGAAATGGCCAAACCATAGTAACCTCCGAAGCAGTGAATGACCATAGAGCCACCGGCGTCTTTGCACTGTGAAGACATTTTACTGTCAGATACAGACATACACAGCACTACAGTATAATTAATTTAGCCATCTGTGGGCTGAATGTGGTTGATGAGACTCACGTGCAGGAGGTCGAGGATGATGTATTCCTCCACAGCAAAAAGTGTGACGCCAAATAAGGTGACAACCATCAGCTGAACAGGGCTGACTTTTCCCAGGAGGGCACCGTAGGCGATCAGAGAGCCGGCACAGCAGAAGTCTGCGTTGATCAGACTGAGGGAGGACAAAACAAAAATCAATGAGAACATTTTCTCTATTTAAAAATAATTATCAGTTAAAGAATCTGGTTTCACTTTTGGCTTTAATTTTACCTCTCAACTCCGATAGTGATTTTTCCAGTTTCGGGGTTGAGGGCGTGGAACCAGCCTTGCATGAGAAGAGCCCACTGCAGACCAAAGGCGGCAATCAGGAAGTTGAAACCCACCCCACTGAAACTGTAGCGCTTCAGGAAGGTCATGAGGAAACCGAATCCAACAAAGATCATGACGTGGACGTCTTGAAAGCCTGGAGACATTTAAATCAAAGATGATTTTGTTGAGTGTGGACATGTAATAGCATGCAATGAGTTCAATTTGTAAAATAATAAGTTACAACAGCACTTCTAAGTACACAACAAGTCAGGTCTTTGACACAATCTTTCTCTGCTGTGCTTTCATTTTCTGTTTTACATTTACATTACTTTCACTAATTTGAATTAATGTCATTTTAATTTGTGCTCATGTGTTAAGATATGATCCAATCAATTAATCAAAAAAAAAGTTAGAGTTTCAACTACTGCCATAGGACAAAAATTATTTAAAAAAAAAAAAGAAAAAAGAATAAATATTCAATTAATTTTGAGTGGTTGATTATTTGTTCATACACATAAGGAGAAGAATTATATTTCAATAAAGTGTTTAGTTTCTGTCACATTCTAGATTAAAGTTGAAAAACCATCACACATATCATATGTGACCCTTGACATTAACAGCAAACCAAATTTTGTAATGTGGTCATTTCTAGAAGTGAACAGGAGACAAATATACAACCAAGAAAGAAAAGATTGGGGGGAAAAAAAAATCTAAAATCTAAAGTGCTGCAGCTGTGACAAATGTGATGGTGAAAACCTCCTTCACCACCAGTGGAAAAACACCAGAATGGTTGCTAATGATGAACATCACTGACTTGTTTTCCTGAAACAGCAACTAAATACTGACATGAAAGGTGTCTGTTGTACTTACTTGGATATCTGAAGTAGAAGTCATTTTCAATATCACTGGTAATGTTCTTTTCCCTTCTGTACTCTATCCAGTGTGCGTCTGACTCTTCATCATATCGGATGAAAACTCCAAAGAGTATAATCATAGCAATCTGCCAGACGAAGCAGACAGCCGGCAGACTAACTCTCACATTGGTGTTCTTCTGTGGGCCGAAAAAATTGGCCGCGCTCTCACAGCAGTTTCCCATGTCGACGACTTTCTCCTGATGATGCTCAGATCACTCCTCAGCCAGGCCTTCACTGTCCTCTGACATCCAGCTGAGTGACAGCCTCTATATATACGTCTGGGCAGCTTTGGGGTGTGACCAAGTCCACCACTCACAAGGAGTCTCCTCTCACCTGTGGTGAGGTTAACCACTCCTTACCTGTACCTGTGTTTGCTGTGAGCACCAGATATCATGACTTCTAGAACATGCAAGAGGAAATAAAGAAATCACTGTGTAGACTGTGTGTGAAGTTATACTCTGCAGATATTTAACCATACATGACTTAATATGTCCCATTGTCCCAGTGTTCACATTTCCCAGAGGTACAGCTCAGGCAAATAAATATGGTAAATATTAGGCTTTTGTGTGACGGTAAAATTACTCATCACCTGTAACTGGCGATGAGATAATGACTTGCTTCAGCCGTTCACTCAGTCTGGTGTTGGAAATTGTTTTTGAGAGTCAGCTGTGGATTTTATGAAAGCAATAAACTGGTCTCAGGTGAACACACCTCTCAGTCAGGTCTACATCACATATCATTAGGAGCTGAATCCAAATATTTGGCGTGTTCGGCTTTAACCAAAAGACACGCACACACGCATAAACCATAAAACTGTTAACATCCTGTGAAGTAACAGCAACATTTTTATTCTCAGTCTTTTAGCCTCTGAAAAAGTGTTTCACTGTTTACTGAGCATGAAGCAAGCAAACAGGAGCGTGTTTTATACTGGAACCAACAAGCCTCTTCACTGGGGAACATACATGTAAGTGGCCTTGCTTTAATTAGTTGTTATTTAGCAGCGTGTTTGTCACTTACAGACTAAACCTCAGCTCTCTGATCTTTACCCTGTGCTCTGACAGTCACCTGTAAAGCACTGTTTACTGTTTTGCCATATGGTCTATGTAATGAACATGCCTCGTGCACAAACTTTTTATCATATACAGCGAACAAAAACATGAGTATTTACGCAGTACCACACGTGCTTACTGCTTGTGTGCATGTCTGATTGTATTTTAAAATGTTGATGATTATCTGACAGAGATTCCTGTTTAAGGATTCATTACTGCACCGGGTTGGCCTGAGTGACACAGGGAACATTCACGATAATATCTGTCTCCCTTCATCAGTATATGGACATTTTTCAGCTGGTTATGTAACACAGTCGCAGTGAGATTCTTCTCTTAGATAAAATGACAGCTGAAAATGACTTTTGCACTCCAGGTAAACTCTGTGAGACATGGGTGTGCTCAACCTCACATACAATTAGTAAAGCCAAGTTCACAGAGGTGGTTAAAAAAAGATTTGGGGGAAATCATTTGCATACATGTGTGATTTTAGGACAAATCTGTTTATAACCTTGTGTTTTCATAATGTTTTTAACTGTATCATCTGCAAATCAGTCACATTTTAACAGTGTGAGTAAGACCAGCCAGCTTCTGTCAAAGCACTCACAGGTTTATCTGTGTGGATACTGACGGTCCCAAAAAGCAGCGGTGATTAAATACAATATGAAGTGAGACTGTGTTACTTTAAAGTCATAAAGTCAACAATGGATGTGGATAAATGTACAAAAAAATGTTTGTTTTACTCAAGTCATTTTTATGAAAGGAAAAAAAATCTAAACAGCAAGCAGAGTTTAGTGATTTTCTTCTTTTAATCTTTGGTTAATTATCTTGTAGCAAATCAGATCCTGCACTTGTCTCAGAGATACAAAGAATAAACTTACTAAATTAGTCCGACTGAAAAACCCTTCAGTGCACTGAATTAAATAATGATGAATTTGACTCTGTGTGTAATCATGTTGTTAATTAGATTTAAAAGAAATGCTGAAATGCTTTAAAGTTAGATGCAGAAATAATGAATAAATATCCTCGTTCTCATGTGTGCAATTTTGTAATTTTGTTGTGAAGCAGAGTGTTTTCTCAGTTGGTTTGAACATGAGAAAAACATGAGGCAGTTAAAAAGCAGCATTAGATCTAATTTTATCTTCTCAGGTGATGGAAAAATTTCTGATGCACAGAGTTGTCATCCAGAAAGCAGCGAGGAAGAGTGCTGCCAAGAAGGGTTTCATAATTTACACATCAGTTTCAATTAAACATTCACTCAGGTATTTTTTTAATTAAACAATTGTTCACTAGTGCACTGACTAATGCACTGTGGAGAGGATGCGTTTTAGCCCTCCAGGCTGAACATGTGACAGAGGGACAGGATGGAGGTTTCAGATTGTATCTGCTGGAGGTATTTTAGCAATGTCTCAGTCACATGGTATGCTCTGTCTTGGCACCACAGATCCTGCTGCAGATATTTTGCACTCCTGTCAGTAAGTGAGACACAGATCAGTGCACCGCAACTATTCAAACAAACAAAGCTTTTTAATTTCTTCCTTTTGTTTATTCTTTCTTAGACACTGTCAAAACACTGTGTAGTGGCTTTGTCCACAACTTGGTAATGAACTAATAAATCAACTCACCAAATCAAATTTCCCTGGTAAAAAACTGTAAAACCTTCCTGGTGCCTATGTGTCCTATCTGTGACTGTATGTATACCTATATAGTATATATCTGCAGCTATGCCTGATCACATGCGGTGCTGACATTCAGTCTCTTAAGGAGGAGATGCATCACAGGGATCACATGTCAGCTGGCAACCACAATTTCTGATCCTGTTTACCAATGTATTTACCACAGGTCTAACTGGAGTCCCTGCACCAGATAACTGAGCAGTCGTGATCATCTGTGCCCTAAAAATAAACCCTCTTTCAGAAAAACATCTCAGAATCAACTGAGCTTTCTCAACATTTGTATGTCACATGTCACCAAACATGAATGGATGTTCACTGTTTCATTGTAACAGGCAGTCCAGCTGTGTGGAAACATCTGCTTTGTGTTTCTCCACTCCTTCACTGAGGTCTCTCCTTTAATTTGTCACTGTGTGCATTTCCTTTCTATTATCTGCACAGTGTTAGTTACTTAGTCCCAAGGTGACATTGGCACACAAGCTGTTAAGCATTTCTATCAGTGTTAACGAAATCTGAAATGTAAAAATAAAAAAGTGTGTTATGTAAAAAGGCATCATGTGATTACCTGTTTCCCACATGACAGATAAAATCACAATACAAATCATCTTAGTTACAAAACAGTTTCTTTCATGGCATCTCTGACAGATATTTGAAAGTTGAAACAATCATTTGAAAGTGATCTGTGTGAAATAATCCTGGGTAGCATGACTTGTCTTGTTTTAGGTCGATAAATGTCAATCAAACAGCTTAATCCCTTTGACTTTGATTCATCCGGAGCAGTCAGGGGACTGTGACTAAACAGAGAGGTATTTCCAAGTAAACCTGGCAGGTACATAGCGACAGCAGGAGTGCACACACCCAGATGCCACAGAGATATCAACGCGTCAGGCAGTCGGCAGTGTCCTGGTGACAGAAAACTACAGTAGACTCCTGAAGACGATGTGGCTCTCAGATAACCCTCAGCGGTGCAGGGACACAGAAGTGTTACTTTGTCAAACAGCATCTTTGTCTCTCACATGGTCCCTCATACGTGTTCAGGTTCATGCACATGCAGATTGATATGGACGTGTCACACAGAGTCATGTGCCTCAGTCATGCACACAGGTGACTCTGAGACACAGTGGACACATATGAACACATTGTTGACATAATAGCTACTTTCATCCTTTTAGGCGTTTTTATAATGAAAAATTAACTCGATTTTTTTTTTTTTTTTTTTTTGGCAAAATTTTCTGCAGAATATTTTGTTTGTTGTTTTTGTTGTTAGTTAAAAAAATAAAATAAAATATGCAATCTGTATTTTTGTTTGTCCTTTTTCTTTTTTCCCTCAATATCTGTTTAATGGAAAAACCAAAACAAGAATGAACTATTTCAAACATCGTGACTTCAGTTAAACACTAATAGTGGAAATGCATTTATGGGAGTAGCTGTGGCTCCAGACACCAGATCTGAGGCTGATGTCTCTGTTGCCATTGGTGTGAAAACAGCAAAAATCATAAACAGTAAAGGTAAAAAGGAGCTTTTCTGTTCAAATTAGAAGTTTTTTCGAAGGAGGAGAAAATGTTGCAACAGTCGCCTTAAACTTATTTATTCTTTACTTTGTGTCTCATTGTCTCAAACAGTAATAATCTATTCATGCATGTTTTTTAAAACTTTGTCTCACTATAATTGGTGTTTTTGAAAACTTTACAGCATAATTTGAAAATGAAACAGTTCTGTAGGTTTTAATACATTTCATGGCTGCAGAGTCTGGGTGTGTGTTAATTGGTCAATAGGAATTTTCTGCTGTGGTTTTCATTGTAAATCAACACAGCTACACTGCAAAAACTGAAATCTAACAAGTTTTAAAACATTTTTAGTCAAAGTTGCAAAAAACCTCATCAAGCATTTTTCTTCCAGAGGAAATATGTCTGATTTTAAGCAAATTATTTCTCGCTTCTTCAAGTGTTTAAAGCTAATTTCAAGCTGTATTTAACCAGTAACAAGGTAAAGCAAGAAATTACAATTTATTGTAGCAAAGGCACAAGATTTTTTTTTCTTAGATGTTCTTAAAGCAATACTCACCTTTCTTGCATTTTTACACTTTTCTTTTTTAATCGTCATATGCTCCCAATAAGTGTATGACACAATAACATAGTCGTTCATGTTCAAATTTTTATTAAGTGCTGTGCAACATGGCAGAAAGGTAAATATTGTTTTAAACAACAATTATTAAAGAAATGACGATGATAAAGTATTTTTGATGTTATTTCATTTTGAAAACATTACAGCAATCTAGCTTGAGCTTTGCAAAATTAATTGTGTCTCATGCATTTCCTTTGATGTTGTAATAATAATAATAATACATTTTAGTTACAGAGTGCTTTTCAAAAACTCAAAGACACTTTACAAGGTGAAAACAAACAAATACAAGTGTACAAAATAGCGAAATAACAGTAGAAAATAAAAAATAAAAAAACGTATAAGAACAGCACAAAACAATTTTCTTTGCATTTCCTTTGTTTGTTAGTGCAGTGAAAATGTTTTATTTCAAAATGCAGAAATAAAATCACTGTGATTTCAAGAGACCATCCCTGTTGAGGCAGCAGTGGCTCAGTGGGTTGAGAGCTGGGTTGGAAACTGGAGGTCTATTGGTTCAAATCCCAGCAATGATAGACAATATGGAGTATACTGTGGCATGTGCCAAGATTAACACCCTGAAATGTAGTCCCTTATCGTGCTATAAAAATTATTTGTCTATCGGGGCCTACTTCTTTCTAGATTTTACAATCTTATTACAGGATATCTTGTCAGGTAAAATTAGCTTGCTGCATGGACAGATAATTTCACTAGTTTCAAGTAATATTCTTTTGAAATGAGTGTTTATGTCTAATATTTAGGCCCTGATTTTTTTGCAGTGTAGTTACTCTGTGGTTAGTGAGAGGTTCCTGCCCCTTTGCTCCATGGCCTTCAGATAACCCCTCTTTTTCAACCAATCAGTTGCCAGCATGCCTAGTTATGTCATCCTGGAGATGAAGCATCTGGGTGGGTATGCCAGAATTATCTCACATGACATCACTGCCAAAATGAAATTCAAGTTTGCGATTCTGTTTTTCTGAAATATGATTGCTATAGACAAACCGACGCTGCAGTGCCACCATCTGCAAACACCACAACGCCGTTTCATACTTTGCATTTGGAAACAGATCAGAGGCACAGGTCGAATTGTCAAACAGATAAAAAGATGACAAAGGAAAATGGAGAACGGTGATATGCAATTGTGTAAATGCATGTTTCATTTCCTTGGAACCAAATAGAGATGAATCTAGGTGTCAGCTTCATGAACCACTGGGGTGACAACTAAACGTCGGAGAACATGCTCAACCAGTAAGGCTTCATAGCATCAGGTGGATGATTAATGACAAGCAGGTGACACACCTTTCTCACTGATGAAAGATTTCTCCTTTCATCATAAAAGGCTCACATTAAGAAATCACCGGGCGGTGGATCCTGATTATTTTAACTCGACACAATTAAGTGTAGCTCTTTTTTATTTCTTTTATACTTTCACTTGTGATTTCCTTCCAGTCCATTTAGCAGTTGTGTCAGTTTACACAGTACAGCTCCTCTGCATTGAAAATCTGGTGTTTTCATTCTTTGTGGGATTAATCACAAATTGGATTATAGGCATGAAATCTGGCAGCAGGTAAAAAAAAAAATGGCCCTATCACTGAAACATGAAAAGGATTATCCATGCTAATATGTCTAATCCATATTAAGGAAGGATTAAGGACAGAAAATGCACTTAATTTCAAGAACAATAATCCACCAGTACAACTCTGACACTGAGCTCAGGATATCCTCGGCCAGACAGCAGCATCGCAGACAGCAGCGGTGTTTGCTTAACAGTCTAATGTAACCTCCTCGTGACTTTACACACCCACACTACCCCCATCAGAAGACACATCAGTGTCACACAACAATGTCACCTGACGTGTCTCAACAAACGCTTGGGACTTCAGGTGCAAATACAACTGATTTAATGGATTTTTGTCTCAGTCATGACAAATATGGGAGAACAGTGTTTTTCTCAAATGAACAAACACATCTTGTTCTAATGTGATAAATAAGCACGTCCAGTTCAGCCATCAGTAAACTTACGCAAGAGCTGCTGTTGGTGTCAGGGCTGTTTTGTCAGTTTTAAAATGTGGGAAACAGCTTAGCAACAAGTTTGGCAACCTGGATTTAAAAGGTGTTCACAGTGAGTGCTGCAGACCACGTCCACCCTGAACCACGAGTTCAAACAAGTTGTTTTAGTTTCTGTCCACGCCAATAACAAGAGGAAACCAGCTCAACATCTTTGTCTGCTGCAAAAAACAGTGATTTCAGAAAGTATTGGAAGAGGAGGTGGAAGAGTTTCGCTCTAATTTATCTGCTCTATAGAGAAAAGAAATCATTACCACAGGTATTCTAAAAAACTGATTTTAATGTTTCACTGTGCTGTGACACATTTATTTTTAACCTGGTAACATTCCTGCAAGTCAGTGGTCAAGTTTGAAAAGAAGAGAACAAAGAATTTCTGTGGAAATAGCTCTGAGGTATATTTGCTGGAAATTGACAGAAAAAGACACACAAGTTTGTTTTTGGTTTTTATATAGTTTTTTTTTATTTTTGCTTGTTTTTCTGATCCCCTTTGTCACAAGATGTTGAACTTAACAATGTTGTACCTCGGCCACTACAAAACCTTGATACTGTCTGTCTGTCTGTCCATGCAATCATGCACCATGTCTGCAGACAGACTTCACATAATAAACTATTTTCCTCTGGTCATGTATGTTGATGCATATTTCTCTTGACAACTTCTATCTTTCTGAGTGTTTCCTACTTGTTTCTGTTGGACATGAATTCTGAACATCATGTTAAGTTAAACTGTCTAACATTGAACAAACACTGCTCGACGAGGTGCAGCTCACACTCAGTGAACCTGTGTGGTTCCCAAAGTAAGAATTAACTAATTGTTCTCATCTCAAAGACGTTGATGACACAACTGACATTTTTATTACTAAAGTTGATTAGCTAGACGAACCAGAAAGCTGTTGCTTATTTACACACTCAATAGAAGCAGTTTTGTTTTTTGGAGTTGTGGTTCTGATGCACTTACTGTAAATCCTACCCTCTTATCCAACTCCTACGTTTTTTAAGAGGCACTCAACCACCAATATGTGGGAAAATCACTATGGTCAAAACACTGTGCAGCCTGGTGTTTGGACATATCATCTACTGTTGAGATTAAAAAAAAAAAAAAGTAACAGGTTGCACAACAGCTCATAGTAGTGTTATTCAATGTTTAACCCTTTGCACCATGGAGGTCTTTGTACTGTGACCAGGCCGTCTCTGTTTTTCAGAAAGCTGCAGTGTAGTGCACTCACTGAAGAGGCTGCCTGGACTAAATCAAAGTATCATTTACTGTGCTTCATTTATGTTGCATCAAGTTGCAACTGAGAATATTTACTTAAGATTTAATAATATCTGTGCCTCTGACTCACTGTCAAAAGACTGCTTATACTTTATAATTTAATTAGTAGTTTTTGATTATGCTGAAATAAAAATGTCTTTTTAAATCCCCACTCCAGCCTGGTGATGGGAACACAGAGACATTATATTTGTAAATGCTCCTAAGTCTCTTGTTGTTCATTTTGTCCCCGCGGCTGCAGAGTTGTTACTGCCTGAACTGAAGGAAAGCATAAAAGATAATGGCAAACAAAAGAGTCACATTTGGGTATTAGAGAGTTTTAATTAAACTATAAAATAAACTCTTTAAGCATTTTTGTAAATACCCTGCACCTCAGAGACTCAGTACTGGGAAAGTCTTTACAATCTAGCTGCAGATTGAAACATCTCTCAAAGGAGACTTGTTGAGGACAAGGTTTTTGAAAAGAGTGCTGCCATCATCTGGCCCAGTCACGTTTTACAAGTAAACAAAACACCATCACTAAGTTCATTATTTACAACAAAGTATAGAAAATTATACCTGCTATTTATATTGTTTATAATTTACCTTTGGAGTTACTGGGTTACAACTGAAAGAAAACACACACTCACAATCAAACAACCAAACACAAAAAGAAAAGAAAAAAAACCCAAATAAGAATTATAATTACACATCCGATGAACAGAGTTGTGTTATGTGATTTTGTTGTATAAGCCACTGAGCTCAGCCCGGAGTTTCTTGAAAGAGGGTCTAGTTTTGGGCTCGTACTGCCAGCAGCTGCTCATAATCTTGGAGATTTCTGCAGGGCAGCCGTTTGGAGGAGGCATGCGGTATCCTGAGACAATCAAACAGACAGAGAGACAGTCTGAGCACAGTGCACACCATTCACAACAAAATTCAGGAAAGGCATCAGAGTCCGAATGAAGCCAATGAAACAGCAGGAATTTTGTGGCACCTTATCTCTGACTGCCTGCTATGAACCTTTACCTTTCTCCACCTCGTCTCGTGTCTGTTGGTTGGTCATGCTGACGTAAGGCGTCATCCCCATGGAGAAAGTCTCCCACAGTAAAACACCAAAGCTCCAAACGTCACTCTCTGTGGTATAACGACCTAGAAACAGCAGCAGGGGGCAGCATTGACAAAGGCACACACTCACTTCTTTGTCAGGATTTAATTGACTGCTGGCAGAGTGAAACAGGAGAAATGTGTGTGTTTGGGACTGCAGGGCAGAGGCAGAGTGATTGTGTACCGTAGTTCAGGGCTTCAGGAGCTGTCCATTTGACAGGGATTTGTCTGAGGCCACCCTCTGCAGAATAGACACCATCATCTTGCTGACGGGACATCCCAAAGTCACTGATCTTCACCACGTTGTGTGCTGCAACCAGACAGTTCCTGGCTGCAAGGTCCCTTAAAAAAGACAAGACAGAGGGAGAAAGATGTCAGATGGATGTGAACAGAGGCTGATGAAAAATGGAGGCAATAGAATAAAAACACATCATGTTCTGTGTGGAAAAAAAAGAAAAACAGCGAGAGAACAGACAGCACTAAAAAGAGCAAAAGAACAGGCGTCCTTGTCATGTGTCTGGTGTTGCGTGTGAGTGCAGTTTGACATGCAGCGTTACAGGATGAGCAGAAAGACGACTCTGATGTGTCCCCACTGGGCAAATCATACAGAGCTCCTGTAATGAGTCGGATGTCACAACCTCCTCCTTAGACAACCTTCATGGATTCTTCTTTCAAAGCTGCCAATTTGCAGATCCCATAAAAACACTGCAAAGATCTTGCAAACAAAACCGTGTCAGACTGTGATAGGAGCAAAAATTTGTGGGTCAGTTTTGCATATTTTTTGGAGTTTTTTGTTTTTCTTTTTAACATAAGCTTTGAAAGGAAGATATTTTTATTGTGGGCCATGTACAAAACCTCATGACTTACTTGTAGCCTGTTCATCCAGTATGTTGAGGATGTGTTTGTGTCAAGAATGTAATGGCTTTTGAAAAATAGACAGACACACAGACAGACAGACAGACAGACAGATAGATAGATAGATAGATAGATAGATAGATAGATAGATAGATAGATAGATAGATAGATAGATAGATAGATAGATAGATAAATCAAGTTCAGGACAACTGTGCACTTGAACCTTCAGGATGGATCATGAAAGATTAGATGTATAATGGATCCAGCTTTAAGGTGGAGAAAACAGAGAAGAGTGTGTTCACTGCATTGTACGCAGCACATCTCCAAGCTCCATCAACATAATCTTGCATCATCCAGAACTAAACTGGGTGTGCAAGATTGCGAAAGTAGATAATATTCATATGATTTATGAAATATCTTTGATCTGTTTGTTACATTATAGCTTAGAGCAGCCTTTCAACAGCTGAACATTCCTTTCCTGACAAAACCAGGAAAAGAATTCTAGAATTCTTTTTT
Source organism: Pseudochromis fuscus (assembly GCA_900323345.1). Taxonomy (NCBI): domain Eukaryota; kingdom Metazoa; phylum Chordata; class Actinopteri; family Pseudochromidae; genus Pseudochromis; species Pseudochromis fuscus. The sequence goes on from OOFC01021807.1 coordinate 24,486, forward strand.
TGTCAGCAAAGGAATTCTAGAATTCTAGAACTCTAGAGTTCTAGACAAAAAAAGAATTCTAGAATTCTAGAACTCTAGAATTCTAGAACTCTAGAGTTCTAGAACTCTAGAGTTCTAGAATTCTAGAATTAGCCAGCCTGTGGTTTGAACTCTGATGATCTGAGGCAATTAAGAGTGACACCAGCTTTACCCTTCACCCTCCTAGTAGATAGATAGATAGATAGATAGATAGATAGATAGATAGATAGATAGATAGATAGATAGATAGATAGATAGATAGATAGATAGATGAGGTTGTTCTCTTTTATTTTCAAGTGTTGCTTTGGAAACTTGTATTTGCTTTACTGAGGTAAACCAAGCAGCCAAAAGAGCATGTTTCCTTTTTTTTTGCCTCTGTTTTTGAGTCAACCGTTTCACTACTATATTAACATTTAGGGAAGTGCTGCAGGGAAAGAGCTGTTAACAGCTGGGTGAAGCTAAAGCTGGGGAGGTGAGTGATATTTTGTATTATGTACTGGAAAGGCCAAGAGATCCATCTGCCTGCAGCTCATTGCACTCCTGTGGTTGTGGAAACTACGTTGTACTTTACGTAAAATGAACATGCGATTAATTAGTTTCATGTTTTAAGTCACGGTGCGTTTGCCTCCACCAAACAGTTTGGAGAAATCAAAAGACATGATGTATGGTTTTGTTTTGTTTTTTTTTAATCTTACTAGTGTTTTAGTACATGGAGCATTTTAGTTGTAATTGTGTCTCTGACTTATGTCACATAAACTCACAACATTACCTGTGCCTGATTTAATGATTAGACAAGAGCGCTGTGATTGTATTGTCCCTACAAACGGTGATTTATTGACCAACCTGTGGATACACTTCTTGCTCTCCAGGTACTCCATGCCAGATGCTACATTTTCTGTCATTTTGACCAAAATCCGTGGTGTCAGACTGTGACCCTCGTGGCGCAGGAAGGAGAGGAAATCACCACCTTGAAACATGTAGGAACACACACAAATATATATGTATAAATATATTTATATATATATATATATAGAGAGAGAGAGAGGAGGCGGTGATGGAGGAACAAAGTGGACAGTAGTAATGATACAACAAATCCTTGAAGCTGTTGAGGAAACAAGTTGAAAGGTATAAACATGGAGCCTAACAGGATCATCTTTACCTTGAACCAGCTCCATAATGATGTAGATGGGTTGTTTCTGTGTGCAGACTCCAATCAGCTTCACAACGTTAGGATGCTCATACTGTTTCAGGATCCTGGACAGCATCAAAGGGGATTCACAGGAGGGACCACAACTGTGTGTTTGTGTGTACTTTCATGTGTGTGTGTGTGTGTGCGTGCGTGCGTGCGTGCGTGCGTGTGTGTGTGTGTGTGTGTACTAACCTGGCTTCCATCAGGAACTTACTCTTGTGCTCTGGGGCCAAGTTCTCTTTACAGGATTTCACTGCCACGGGAGTGTTATCAGAGCGTAAACGACCGCTGTACACCTCTCCAAAGTTACCCTGCGTGGAGCCAACACCAACACGATCAGTTCGAATTTTTAACTCTGTTTTTTAACTGAGCAGAGTCCTTATCTAACACACCACCATCAAATGATTCAAGGGATCATATCATCATCATCACACCAAGCTGCTGCCTTCCACGGTTAAAAGGAGGGTTTATAACACAAATTAAAAAAAATCACTTGTGAGCACCAACAATTGACTGTGAATTTCATCCCCCCATCAGTTATATTGAAATGATTTTTCATAATCTCTTGCAGTCAGTGTGTTAGAACAACAAAAAGCAGTGAAATGAAAAATATTTTGCCTTTGCTTCACCTCTTTGTTTCTATCAACAGAAAAGTTTACCCACCCGCCCAATGAGTGGTCCCAAGATAATATCATCATGTTCCAGGACCCACTTGTCCTAATGGGATTGAAATAAAACACAAAGAGACATACAGAGAAGTTTCAAGTACTTTAAATAACAGTCATTCATTCTTCCTCTACACCCACTTATCCAATAGGTTCGCTCGGTAAACAGCAGTGAGTATGTTAAAGATGTGGTTGAAGCTCTGACATGAAAGTATAATCTACAGATATTTACATACAGAAGATGAGGATGAGTTTGTTGTGTGTGTGTGTCACAGTATTACCTTCACTACAGGCTTCTTCAGCACAACATCACATCTCTTGGTGACGTGTTGTCGTGACGACTGCAGATGATAGATGAGCTGAGGGATACTGTGGAAGGCCTCTCCATCCAGATGGTACAGATTCTACTGACACATGTGGAGAAGCATTTAAAGAGTTGAATGAATGTGCACTGAGGAGAGAAAGAGGAAACACTGAGAAGAGTAAGCAATACATATTTTTCTGAATTGTCAATTCTCTTCATTTAACTAGTCTTGTATCCTTAATCCAACTTCTAGTTATTAGCTTTGTGACTTTGTCTTACATAAACAGAACTGGTAAGAAACATCACATCTTTTTTTAGCAGTGCCAGGGGTCTTGATCACTGAAAACCTTGCAAACATATTCAAAAACAGAAAAAGTGAATGATGTAAGAATGTGAAATACACTTTTACAAACTGTGCCTTTACAAAACTTCCATGAGGTAGATTTACTTACATTCGTGTTCTGAATAAGAAAATGTTTGCAGGATCCATCCCACTGAACGGAGAGCACATAACCCTGTTTCTCCTGGCTCTTCCTCACCAAGAAGTCTCCGTTACTCCTCAGCAGCTGTATGACCTCCAGTCTGGGGATGGCTCCGTGGTACCAGTCCTGCTGCCCCAGAGGACGCTCCACCTCCTGCACCAGGGAGAGGGCCGACAGCACCTGGAGGCAGGAAGAGGAAGAGAAAATGGAGAATCTTTAAAGCTGACATGAATAATGAAACAATAAAAATTGACAGAGGATGGATTTGAGGGTGATTCTGCAGAGATTATATGGAGATACTTCAAAGGGGAATCTGTAATACTTTAAAGTCTAACCACACCACCCTTCATGCCTCCAGGGTATCACAGGGCTGGGAGTTAGAAAAGGAGAAGTAGTTCATGCAAAAATAGCAAATAATTTAGACTTCAAGTGCAGCACATTATAGATATTAAAATATTATTTGCTCCGGGTGATCTTCCAGAGCATGCACACAGTGTTTTTTATGTTTCTGACCGATTAAAAACTGAAAGAATAAGTGCATGAGGACTTTAGTATGCAGCTGGGTCATGGCTCCCTGTGTGAGTCTCTCTGTCAATAATGATTAAATGATTAAGTGTTAACTAGCTGCCTGAGAAGTAGGCTCAGTTTGAGATCAGGCAGAATTTAAACAATACTAACTCGATTAGCAAAGCTGACCTCAGTGAATCCCAAGATGCCATGAGGAGCACAACCCCCCCCCCCAAAAAGATCATGCGCTGAGGAATGAGCTCAACCACACAGAGGATACACTGTGAGACTGCCACTTTCCCCTGAACATGATGAATTGTTTGTTGTGTGGTGAGAGGTTTGAGTGCACAAAACAGGCGCTGCAGTAAAGTTAAGGGCCAGGAGGTCCAAGGGTGAGGAAGAAAAACGTCCTTCAACCGGAACGAGTGTCCTTCCTTTAATGTGCAGCCATGCAGTTCCCTATAACCACTAGTTCTCTATTTGTCATTGTTTGATGTCTGATGATTGTAGTTTAATAAACAACCTACCTCAGACTTGGGTCTAAACAGGCCGCTCAGATTGTTTATGAGCCCGTCCATGAGGAGTTTGGATGAAGTTTGATTGTGGTCCTGAAGAAAAAGATTTAGGGAAAACATCATGTTGTTGCATAAAAACTTCACAAAGATGGAGGCGTCCTCGTAACCCCAAAACAAGTCCACAAAGAATCACTTTCAAAATAATGGCAAATAATAGCAAACATATTTTATTAAAAAAAGAAAAAAAAAAGTTATTATTACTCTATTTTAAATTCTATTTAACATGTAGATGCCATTTCAAGCTGTTGTTTAGTTGTTCAGAAAGCAGGACTGTGCTTATTGTTACCTATACATAATGAAGGTTGACTGGCTGCAGGAGTAGCTGCAACACCAAACAGAGAGGGCTGAGGAGAATTCATCTCAAGTCACAAAAGTCACAAGTTAAACAGGACTGAGAGTTTACATGTCAGCAGCATGCTAATGTAATTTAGAGACAGTGCACCAACAGGTAATCATGTTGTGGGAGCTGGAGTGAAAAGTGATTAACTGAGATTATCAGATGTGAATCTAAACATCTAAACAAACAACAACATGCAAATCAAAATCCAAACAGAGGCAACAACTTCCAATATGTTTGACATTGATGATGATCTAATCTTCAGTGTTGTTCTTAACAATGAATAAAGAGGTAAAAATGTGTCCAGTGTCCGACGGATGTCAGTAAAGCTGATGTTAGCTTGTTTCTGATTCCATAACAATTTGTTTAGGACCCAAGATACAAATTTTGGGAGCTGGACTTGACCAGGACTTACTCACAAAGTTTTTGTAAATCATTAGACTGGTTCTGTGACTTTAAACCAACACCACAATGTGTTTTTTGAGAGTTCACATGCAACACACAACATATTTTCACACCTAATCACTCAGACTGAACATACGTTGCTTGTGGTGGATGAAAGTGAAACTGTGTCTGTGTCCAGCTTCAGGGCAGAGGGAGGTTCTCTGGAGCCCAGCTGGTCCAGTTTCTCCTTCAGAAGTTTCCTCTGAACCTCCAGCTTGGCTCTAATGCCCTGAGACAGAGCAACCTGCTGCTGGCACTCCTCCATCGCATGTCTTTTGCTGAACTGGTAGACCCTGGACAGAGCAGAGAGCGGAGTACATCAGGGAAAATAATTTGTTTTAGTGGGATACAACAGGCTGCACAGGTCAATAAAACAACACATGGGACACAATAAAAGCAGACAGACATGGTTAAATGGCTGTTTGTGCAGGTTTGCAGATGCTTCGTATTGACTATTGCAGTCAATTAGAGGGCGACAGCTTAGTCAGCCTTTGTTCTGGATCGTGTGCATGTAAGGCCCATAAACCTCACATCTCCCAGGAGTCTGGCAAGTGGGCTGAAACAGACCTTTAGATAAAAGAGTGCATTGATTGTAGAGGTCCTTGTAGATAGACACAAAGGTTCAGCAGAGCAGCATCACTGGGTTGACCAGTGTGAAGGCCAACCCTCAACTCTCTGTGTTCATGTTGAGCCTCGTCATCTCAGCGCTCCCAACACAATACTCACAACTCTGTCATTAGTGCCCATTAGTGCCCGCTGAGGAATGCAATTTTATTAGCACTGAAACAATTCATTGATTGAAAGTAAGTTTATCAGCAGCAGTTGATAATTACACACTGCATTCGTTTTAAAAGAAGAAATGTCAAACCTTTTATTTCAGTTTCTAAAATGAGCCTATTTGCAAAGAGTTTTTGACAGTTGAAATTATGTTTTGAAAAATTATGATTTTTCACTATTTTCTGACATTTCACAGACAAAATCATTAATTAAACACGAGCTCTGAGTCGAACGCCTCCTCAGGTGCACAGACCTCAGCTACGAGAGGTCACACTCGGCCAACTTGTCACTGTTGATTTACAAAATGTTTCTTCAAAACACAAAGCAAAGGGCAACCTCACCTCTGCTCACCCATATGTGCACCCCAGCTGCCCTTAATGATTAACAACTTTTTTTGCAAATAAACTCATTGTTTCGACTTGTCCTTCAGGAGCTTGTTAATGACTCCATCGCTCCCACGGGACACTAAACCTCCAACACCTGCAGACAGTCTCATCAACCAAGACAAATGAGGGGATCGTGCTGCATAACTCTGACCATATCGTTGTATTAGAATTCATAAGGCGCTCTCTGCCCCCTGAGACCACACCGGTTATCAGCCGCTGCACAGTCAGCATCACATTGAACTCTCCCGATGGTAAAGGCTGCCCACAGAGGCAATGTCAGTGATTTGTCTTCAAAGCTCCCAGAGGCTGTGTGTTTTTTCATCATGAATGCTCCTTTGTAACCTCTGAATAAAACATGGCAGCATCACTGATGTCTGCGGTCCGCTCACCTCTGGCCCTTTTTCACACCCTCCTGCTCTTTCTCCAGCTCCAGCTCCAGCTGTTCAACTGAAGTCTGCTGGGAGCCCAGAGTCCGAGTCAGGCTCAGCAGCTCCTCCTCTATCGCAGTCAATCTAAGAGAAGGACACAGAGAAATAATGTGTGATGGGGAAGTAACTGATGCAAAACAGTATGTGGGAAATGGGAGGTAAACAAAAGGGGGAAGGGTGAGGTGGAGGAAGCAGTTGAGACATTAACAAGGGAAATTGGAGTTTTGTCATCTGACAGAGGTTGCGTGATTTGGTCTCACTTGTGCTGGATTGTCTCAAGCGTGAGGTCATTCAGTTCAATTTCCCTGGGATTTAGCTGCTCGGTGTCCTCCAGGAGGCTGCAGTCAAAATCTGCACAGGCAGGGATGTCCCCCACAGACCTGCAAACACACCCGTCCACAGTATGGTTGCTCTGCAGGGGTAACCTCCGTGATTGCAGTGTTGCTGAGGGGAAAGGTTTGTCTCTCTCTACCTGTTCTGATGGATGAAACTCTCGTACTCTCTGCAAGGATTGATGGCTGTTAGAGCCGACGACATCTCCCTGTGGATCTGCACCACTTCATGATGGAGGAGAGTGGAGATGTCAGAATACTCCTGCAGGATCTCCTTTCTGAATCAGAGGTCGGGAAGGGCACACGAGGCATCGCTGTTGGACTCGTTTTAACTTCAAACCATAAATACATCACTTTACTCCTGCTTTCCGAAGCACAGCATCATTTCATACCATATCCGTGCTGATGAAAATCTCCTTTGAGAGAGCGAAGCAGCCCATCACACAACTTTAACTTTGTTGTCAGACTTGTGCTATTATTTCTTGTTTAGGATGTCACGAAGGTGCAAACAGAGTCTGTTTTGCAAACTCTGCCTTCATCTGAAATCTGACAGCTGTCTGTCAAACATTACATGCCCAGAACTCCCAAATTCACATCCTCCAATTCACTCTTTCACTGTATCTTCTCAAAGTAATGTTTGTGCAACTCTCCAAACTTGAATGTTCAGAGTTTTTTTTTTCTTCCTGAATGCACAAACAAAGAAAAGCTGTCAAAACAGTCACCACTCTCAGCTGCATGACTAAACATTATTAACATAAAGTTGCTGGAAAATAAATACTAAATGTTGATTGTACTGCATCGGCTCAGGTCAGTTGCAGGTCTATGCAAATGATTTTTATGGTGACAATTGAACATATGGCAGCAATAAAATATTTGTTTGTTTGTTGGTTGGTTGTAGCTTGTGGAAACTGCTTATGGGAGCAATGAGGGGTTATCAAAATTTGAGATTAAAAGTCAAAGATTCACACTCCAGTACCATTATATAATGTGTGTTTGAGTGCAGCTTTTCTCCATCTGAGAAAAAAATCAGATGTCAACACAATTCACAGATATGCACCAATAAATAAAACTGCTGTAAAGAAAAGAAAGTGCCAAACTTGTTGAACCTCTCATTTTCTTTCTGTCATTCAAATATCTTCAGACACACACACACACAGTAGGATGTGTGATCTTACAGTATGAGCACCATCTCCTGCTGCAGACTCTGCAGCGCGCCGAGCAGGGCGGGCTGGATCTGACTGTAGTGTTGCTGGTGGTAAACCTGAGCAGCTCTCACAGACAGCACGTACTCATTATGCAGCTCGTGGAGTTTCATTGAAGCCTTTATGTAGCGCTCTTTAGCCTTGTCTCGCTCTTTATCTGCACACACAGAAGTGGGTCAACACATTATGTCATGATGGAAATATACATACATCAGAGTTTTACTGAACTCAGAAAGGAAACAAAAAAAAACCCAGACTTCACCATCAGTGTGAAACTGATTGTGGTCAGAGGGGTAAGTGATACCAGGAATCCCCACCTTTATTTGTCTCCTGATACTTCTTCTTTGCCTGAGCTGCGTCTCTGGCTGCCTGCCTGTAGCTGCTCTTCAGACGGTCCATTTCTGTTTGGGTGATCTGAGGCAAAGACATATAACATTAACACAAACACAACAATGAATAACACCCATAATTAGGTTTTCAAAGGTTTTTTTCTCTTTTAGTTTTTTTAATTTATTAACGCTTTCACTCGGTCTCAGATCCTCATTCTTTTTATGCTCCTCCACCAGAGTATAAATCTTGAAAGCTGCCTCACCAATTGCTTTTGTCCGGCTCGCTGGAAGTGCTTAAGTGCTTTAAAGATAATTAAAATCCTAAAATATATACAGAAACTGACACGCCACCAACTTTAGGACTTTAAAAAGGAGTAATGTGTTTCCTTGTTTTTTGGTCCAAGTCAGCACTCAGGCAGCAGATCTCTAAATCAGTTGTAACTGACTTGTAATATGTTTTTTGTTTTTTTTTTGGAGAGTGTTGCAGCAATCTAACCCACTCAACATAAAAGCCTGTGTAGTGAGTCTGTGATGCTCACACAGAAAAGCTCTCCCATTATAATTTCATTTTTGAGATGACAATAAACAGAATCTGTAACAGACTCCAGGTGATTTCAATCCAAAATATCAAAAAGTTATCATGACATCAAGGTTTTTTTCCTGCTCAAGTATTTAACTCTGTTGCCAGCTTCTCCCTCTGAGCCTTTTGATCCTGTAACTAAGATTTCAGTTTTATCCTTGTTGAGCTGTAGGAAGTTTTGCAACATCCAGGCACTGATATCTAAAATACATCTAATGAGAGCATGAAGGTATCACACATCAAGTTGTGCGTCATCAGAAGGACATGCTGTAGCTCCTAATGGCAAAGTAGTACATTAGACAGACTACAAATCAGGAGTCCTAAAATCAATCCTTGGGGGAATCCTCCAGTTATTTTAGAGCATATGGAGAAATATTAATTGGTTGCAACAACTCTCTGCCAGCGGACATAAGAAGAGAACCAGTTAAAAACAGATCCAGATCTTCCTACATAATACCTCAGGCTACTTAAAACATTTTGGTAATCAAAAAATTTTAATTGCATCTCGATTTATCCTGATTTCAACCACTCACCTAGTTTTCCTGTGATAGACTCGAAAACCGGAGTGAACCTTTATTGTTGTTTTAAAAAGCTCTACACAGATACACAGCAGGAATAAAGATGGTTTTACAGCACAGATTCAGATGGAAACAATACAAGGTGCAGATGAGAGGGTGTGATTCAGAGGAATTACTAGTGTGGTTCAAAGCTGAGTGTGAACACAGCTCAGGAAGTGGACAGCAGGCCTGTTATGTTTCACTGCAGAGGAACGTGAAACATGAGAAAATACGTATGAGGAAATGATCTGACCTTTGCTGCGTGGCTGCTGAAACAATCCAAAACTCCCCGCCAGCATCAACTATGTTGTTGCTGGTGTTTCAGTCGTGAGAAAAAAATCTGTCTATTATATAACCACAACGTGATGCACACCAAACCAAAGCTGTGTGTGCTTTGTCTGGACAGCAAAGTAAGAAAAGTAAAATAAATGAACTGTCTGACAGACGTTCAAACTGCAAACCAATATGGATCACTGAAAATGAACACATCATTTGCCTGATGTAATTGGGTAATAAAAACAGTGTGGAGCAGTCACCAGTCTCAGATAGCATCAAAATGCATTCGCACACAATATTTCCACTCTATTGAATCTCATTTCATTTGACTGCCGACTATTTATAAAGCCACCACTGCAGCACTCATCTGCACGACACGATGACAAATCAAGAAATGAATTCTTAAGCAACAACTTCTGTTTTTATTCTCTTTTGTAAGTCATGCCAGAAACAATAATACCACCATGATTTTCACTTTTTGTTCCCGTAATAATAATTTATTGTGTTTGGTTTCAATTTGAGAACAAACGTGGTCAGAAAAATAAGCAGGTATGTGGATGGTAATTTTTTTTCAGTTATTACCTGCTTCAACAAAGCAAATATTATTCAAGGGTCAAAGTGTAATTTAACAGAGCATCTGTTCACAGAACACA
>OOFC01021807.1:34546-45206 GCA_900323345.1 Pseudochromis fuscus
AGAACACAACAAATATGCAACCACTCCAATATGATCAACGCAATTCTTTCTTGAGAATAAAATAAAAAACTTTTGTTCAGTTTAGACTTTTTGTGTTTGCATGTAAGGTCTGTTTCTGTCACATTATGGGCAGAGAACTGTGAAGAAAACTGTTAACCACAAAGATGTAAAAAAAAAACCCACTATAATCAAATGATAAAAAAACATGTCAGCTTATTTTAACAAGTTTGTCACAGTCAGAAGTCTGGATGTACAAAGGTGGTACAAATGTCTTTTGGCATCTATGTAGAACATTGTAAGCAGTGTGTGTGTGTGTGTGTGTGTGTGTGTGCGTGTCTGAACTTTATTGCCTATGGGGACATAAATGTCTTCACACAGTCACATTGTGAGGACCTGCATTTCTTATGAAGCCCAAGTTAGGGTTGCAATTACAGTGAGTCTCCAGGAAATTAATGTAAGAGTCAATGTAATGTCCTCTGAGGTAATGGAAACAAGACTGTGCATGTGTGTGTGTGTGTGTTGTGTGTGTGTGTGTGTGTGTGTGTGTGTGTGTCACACACCTTGTTGAGCTCCTGCCTCAGCAGGTTCCACTGCTCTGAGTAGAACTTGCGGAGCTGCTGCTTGTCTCTGATGAGCAGGGTCAGTTTGCTGATGGGACCGTCCAGCAGGTCCTCAGAGCGTTTTCTCATCACCTGACTTAGAGACTCCGTCTGAGAGACCAGCACTGACCATGACTGACAGGGAGACGTAGAGGAAATTAATACATGTAAATCACACCCCTCTGCAGGAAATCCTCCCACTGTGTGATTGTTTCTCACATCTGTCAAATATATCTAAAAAATAGATACATCTGAAGAATAGATTTGAAAATTGGATGAAACTTTAATCAAGAACCAGAGTAAACAGACTTTAGCATGGATAGAGTTTTTAACCCAAGAGAACCTAGACCTATTTCTCCTTAAAGGACAATTATGAGGGACATAAAACAGACCAAATGGACCACAATGAACACATTTATGAGGATCTGTAATGTCACATATCCACATGTTACCACAAATTCCCACATTGTTACATGACTGCAGCAAGTAGTATTGCAGAGGTCACTCTGGGACTTTTAAAGAGCTTGTGACACCTGTGTCATCATGGGTTCTTATGGGGTTAAAACAAGTTGCCTAATATGCCTTGACTCTAGCCTTGCTTCCACCTTTATCAGCAGAATAAATCTAGTTTGCCATAAATACAGGACACTGTGCATCCAAGAGCATTTCATCTTCAGGTAGCACGACAGCAACATGATACATTTTACAGGTCGTACGTCATGGACATTTTACACAATCCATATATATGTGCTGATCAGTTTGTTAAAAAATCCCACAGATGAAAGGTATGATTCAGAGGACAGGGTGTGTTTACAGCATGTGCTCCTGAGTCCCTCCTGATTTGGACTGGACAACACATTTAACATTTAAATAAACAGGTAACCAGGAAAAAAAAAAGTCAGATCAGACAGAGATACTTTCACCATTTCACCTCCTCAGCTGTTACTGGAGACTTCTTTAGATTTATTTTCCAGGTACTGTGTGGATATGTGGGGTTATAATGCTATGGATAGCTTTGTTAACTTTTGATTAGGAAAGTGTCTTTTATTGACCTCATATGAGTGAATCTGTGAAATAAAGTATTTCAGTCAATCTGCACTTTTTCCCTTTGAAATAATGACAATAAATTATTAGTGGCAAATATGTAACATCCAAAATAATTCTTTATAAGGGGAAACAAGGACGATAATACTTTTTTTTTTACAATCTTTACACATTTGTTTTTGAAACCAAATTTGAGATGAACTGAATGAATTGATCTATAAATAACACATTGTGTTGTGCAGTGACTGGCGATCAATCAGTCCTCAGTGAGACCTCACCTTGTTGAGCTGACTGATGTAATCTAGTCCTGTGCTGGGCTGAGGTCGGTCCAGCTTCTCCGCTATGGCCGTCATGTGGTGCAGCTGCACAGAAAACTCCCGCTCACTCTTCGCTCGCTGACCCATCCACTTCTTCATGGCCTCCATCAGGTGAAGCTCTGAGTCCAGCAGCCGCATGACCGCTGCATGTGCCTGTGGACACCTCAGGTCCTCCCCAAAACCCATCCCTGGATAAATATACTTTCCCTCCTGCTGATGGTTTGCTGTCAGCAGAAACTCTCGCAGCACGTTCCTGTGAGCGGTTCAGACACAGAGTGACAAGCAGAAGCTGATGCTAATGACCAAGAGTATTTTTTTCCTCTGTGGCCATAGAAGGGTTTCACTTCCCTGTGAGCAAAACATGTACTGAGATGCATGTGAGGCGACACTTCCTCGTGTCTGTTTGAATGTGGTTATGCTTGTAATTGTAAATTTGCTTTCATTTCTGAAACACCCTCAGAGACACAATAACTCCAAAAACAATAGGTTATTAGTGAATGATATCTTCACCAAAACACACCACTGTGGTAAGAAGGATGAAAGCTGCCTGATAAAGACCACTGACCTGACATCAGACTTTATACCTGCACTGTATCAGATATGGAACTGAGATCAGACAATACTTCAGTTACTGTAGTGAAGTGCAGCTTTGAGTTTCTTGTAAAACATATGATCATCCTCCAGAATTTGTTGCCATAGATTAAATTAGTCATGTTCAATTTATTTAAATATCCGAAAACACACAAAAAGGAGGGGAGAGCAAGAGGAATCCAGGACGGCATCAGACAACTTCCAGACCTCTCCATCAAGAAGAGAAAACTTAAACACACAACTCAAACAAAAAGAAATAAAGACAGAGAGAAAGAGACAAAAAATCTGTGGGGTGAAGATGAGGCTGAGACTGGAACAAAAATCCACCACAAGGACCTCTGGACTGGTGACAGCTAAAGGAGGGAGAGAGTTCCCAGGAAGGGAAGGTACATAAGGAGCATAAAGTGAGGAACAGTTTGGATGTTTCTCCACTAAAGGGACAATAAACACTTCAAGAGATGCAGTGGTTTCCAGGAATTTCCCTGGATAATGCTGTTGGTCTGGAGACTGACCCCGTAGAGCAGGGGTGTCAAACTCGTGCCATAGAGGAACAGTGGTAACAGGTCCATGGTCTGAAGTAAACTAAGAATAATGTTTTGAAAGTTCTGGAAAAAATTGGATGTAAAGGTTTTAGAGTGTCAGACTGTCCATTTTATTAAGTGAAAGGAGGACTGACAGGCCTGACAAGTTTCTTAAATTAGGATCTGACGTGGATCTGGGCACATGGCAAGCTCGGCATGAATCAGGTGTCTGCATACACCGTGGGTATAAAGGACCTAAGTTTGTAAAAGTACAAAAGTGAAACACGGCAGTCGTACAGGAAGACCTGGTGTCAGTGCCTTAGATACTTCTTCTGTACAGTATGTTGAAGCGGGACTGTGAGCAGCTAATGAGCAGGTTACTGTAGCCGTGTGGCCTCAAAACGTTCCCACGGTAACCTGAACTGAAAGTGTGACAGTCTGGCAGGTACAAATTTATAACAGCTGATTGCTCAATACTACTTCACCGTGCGCATGGGTGTTGAAACTTTTTGTTTCTGAATACTTATCACTTCTAGACCACAACACAGCACAAGCTAAAGTCTGAGGGTGTGGGTTGTGCAAAATGCAAAGCTTTTTATTATTATTTTTCCACACTGTGAACTCAGTCTCACTTCATTACTTTCATTTACGACTTGGTTGTTGTGTTGGATTCACCCTCCCTGCTGTAAACTCATTGGGATAATTGCACTGGCCATACATCATGAGATGCGGTTATTGTACAAGCTGGAGAGAAGAAGGAACAAAAATACTAAGAAAACAATGCAGCTCTGCTCACACTGGTTGTACAGACTGCAGAGGAAACACCAGTTCTTTTATTAGTGGCAGGCCATGTGAAAACAAACTACTCACAATGATGACAGCAGAGTCTCCTGATGTCCTGATATCTGGACACTTTAGTATCACCGTTCATGTTGAAGAAAATCACTTTCCATGTCACATTGGTGCCAAATACATTTACAGGACTGTGGCAATGTGTCTAAAACGTGGCAAAATAGTGACTTCAGGTTTGGTATTGAAAATAAAACCCACACACTAAAAAATGCTGGTGTTAGAGCCATATGGTAATTTAGCTATAATATTGGATATTATTTGAATTGTCATTATTTTACTTGCATTTTGTTTTGGGTCGCTGTAGAGTTTGCAGCAGGTCAGACTATTTGACTGGATTATTTTGTCCTGCTGCCACAATTTATTCTCTGCCGTAAAAGCGCAGAAAGTGTTGAAAAGCTCGCGGTAACATTTTTGGAGCTGCACGCGGACGCCTCGGCGCCTGTCCGTTGGAGTGCTTGCTGACGTGTTCAATGACCCTCGCGCAACAACGTGCACATGCGGACGCGGAAAGTATGAATTGGCCTTAACAGTGCATTATCTTATTAGCGGTTTAGTGATTAGCGCAAAGGCAATGCACTCTCTGGCTGTCGATTTTATTTTTGTAATCTGTTTTGAAACTTTTTGAATTAAAGAGACGGCCATATTTTACGACTGCCTTATTTCTTTTTGTGGATTTTCTTGGAAAGGGTAGAAAATCTTCACGTCCTGCAAGAAATGGCAAAGACGTTTTTGTTTTTTTCTTGGGAGTAACTACATGTTGGGTTGATGTAACCCAGGAAAATAGACTGTTTTTACTCAACAATTTTCAGCATTTTGTAGTTTTTGCTCTTTTTTTCTTTTTACACCAAATTTGCTTGTTTGTATTTTGTTTTACCCCCAGCCTTTTTCAGCATTTAGTTGTCTTTATGCCCCTCCACCAAGACGCCAAACAACAAAACGAGTAAAGACAACAAGAGAAGCTGAAAAATGTTGGGTAAAAACAACTCATGTGACTGAGTTGAATGAACACAGCATGTACTTTGTCCAGTACTGACCCAGTTCTAAGTGAAAACATCCCAACATTTTTTTAGTGTGTGACTAGAAGTAAAACATTTTTCTTCACGTGCTTCTTTGTTGTTTTTATGAGGGGCTGTACAAGCCATAATTCATTCTAACGCTGTCACATACATTCTCCTCATACATGTGTATATACGTCACTCTCACATAAACATTCTCCTCTCACACACAAGAAAAAGAAGAAAAATATCTGTACGTGAAAGGAAAGTGTATATGTACATGTGAGGAGAATATATGTATGTGAGAGGGCTAGTATGAATTATGGCTTGTACTGCTCCTCATATGTTAGTGTCAGTTTTATAGTTTAATACATTGACTTTTTTTCCCTTCATGTTCATGCTTGACAGTGCTTTTCAGTGTCAGCCCTGAGTCTCTGTTGGTCGGTGTTGAGGTAAGCGGCCAAAGAAAGAACTGTTTCCATATGATCTGCATCTAATGTTACTGCTGTGAAGAGAACATCCTCCAGAAGGAAGGATGCATTGAACCTGCAGAGGAACTTTTGTCTTCCTCTTCTGGCAGTGAGAGTAATTACACAAACACCAACAGTGCATAGATGTGTAATTAGGACTACGTTTGCTGATCAGATTTACATGTGACATTTGTTTTTTTTCTTCTGATCAGTTGCATCAGCAATCTCATGACCCCTTTGTCTTATTCTGTGACCCACTGGAGGGGACTTGACCCAAACATTGGAAACTATCCATCAGCATAGGTAACTACAGTGTAAGCAGTTAAAACAACCTCTGTGCAAACTGGTTTACACCTGAATCCCTGTGTTGTATCAGTTATATCAGACAGAATTTTTATTGTTGATACATTTAAGTATATTTGCTGACAATACTTATACACTTTCATTTAAATAGTATTATTGAAATACTAGTATTTTTACCTTGTTTTATTGACACTGTCTTGAGCATTTAGTCACTTTTTAAAAAACATTCAAGAAGATAAAAACATTCAAATTTGCATAGATCTTTATTTTTAGTAGAATCTATAATTGACATCAATTAAATAAAAAGGAGAAAACAAAAGCAAAACAATCTTTAAATTACAAGAAAATTACACTGCACCATTCATATAGTACAAAAATAGGCCTTATTTTAGAGTTATGTCCCATGTAAGATAGTCATTCTTGTACATTAATCATATGTCACAAATCTGTAAGGTACTGTGTTCAGCCACAGGTCAGGAACCTCACGAGGAGGTGGGAGGAGGTCAAGAGAGAGTCGACTGAGGCTGCTCCACCGACCGCCCCTACATCACAAAGTGTTTCATTTCTACTTAACAAGCATGTGCACAAACGGACGCACGCAGATCTGATTCAGCCCTTAAGTTAATGGTGATGGGATACATTCTACCTCCTCCCTCCACAGCTGCTAAACATACAGGGTGTCGTCGCAGATCTTCAAAACAACAAACAAACAAAAAGGCAGAGATGACAGGATGATGTCAACAAAACACTTTGAACACAAGTGAACAGGTCGATGGACTGTGACGACCTGAAAGCAACACGTCTTAATACTAAACAGACAGCATTAAAATGATTGTCTTTGGTTATGCCAAAGATATTGCTCCTATTAACTCCATGTGACTTCATATTGATCACTTCAGACTGCATCCTAAAGCAGGACCGGAGCAACGCTGAGCTCCACATGAAATAAATCAGCGATATAAAGACAAGTCCCCATTGTGCCCATGAGCGAGTCATTTCTTTATAATCAGGGGAGAGCAGATTTTTGTCTACATTAAAAGGCTTCACACTTTACTGCAGTGAGGTTGTAGCCTTATAATTACAAGCTGCTTTCGGCCACAATTGAAGAACCTCTCTCTCTCTTTTTTTTTTTTAGTGTGTAGTTTCTATCACATTCGAGCAATGAAAGGAATGAGCTGGCTGCTAATGGTTTTTTAGAAGCTCCTGTACTTTGGAAGCACAAGCTACTTAATGCCGCTCGCATTCATGATTTTCCTAAAAGTTGAACACTTGAATGCACAGAACTCCGACTTCATCAGTTGAAAGTTTTCTGAGTTTTCAAGTTGTAGTGAATACAACATCAAGCTAAGATGAATAAATCATTTTGTGTGTGCACTCGAGGGGCCACAGAAATCTGTCTGAACAGCACAGAGTCTTGTATTTTAGCAGAAACTCCTCTTCTCTGGAAGCAGTTTTGTAGAGGGAAACACAGAGGGCATCATGTGGACCAGACCAAGAATCAACTAGCCCACAGTAATCGCAACAAATTGGTCAAAGTCCCACATTGTAGTTCTTCAAAAGAAGGAAACTTTACGCATCTAGAGTTTAAGAAAATAGTTGGTGGAAGCAATTTTGTGTCTGCTTTAGCCCATTATCTGTTGTTTACACACTTCACACTGAGCTGGGAAGTCAATAAGATTTTGTGGCTGACGTCTAAGGCTGGAGTTGTTATTTTTAAAGATAGCACCCTCCTTAAACTGGGACTAATCAAAGCTTAAATGGCAGTAGGCACTAATGTACACCACACAAACCCCTGCAGCACACGCTCCACACATTAGCTCTGCTCCTTTCGAGGGCATTTTCTCCAAATCCACATTCTCGGTTTGGCTTCCGATCCAGAAGCTGCCGCAGCGAGCCAAATGTGCTCCACCTGCACCAGCCATCTGAGATGAATTAAGCTCTCTGGCTCGGTGCTGTGTTTGAGAACATACATACCAATCTTTCACCATCCTACTGAAGAGGATTTTTTGGCAGGTGTTGGTTTGAAAATCTTTATTCTTTGCAGTTTTACCTTTTTAAGTTTTGCTTTTCTGAATAAACAGTTGACTTCAGAATGTGTTTTTGCAATTTAAATTAGAGTCAGCTGCATATTTATAAGTACTATCTTCTGTGCTGTACACAAATGGTCAAATCAAGAATTAAAATCTATTTCTTTGTGTGCTTTTGCACCCTCTTCCAAACAAGAAAACGGTTTGATTGTCAGTGACAGGAACTTAAGAGCAAAAAGAAAAGGTTTTTCCTACAGGAGGAGCCGCCCAGGTACAGATGAAGAAAACAAACGCCTCTCTAAATTCTAGATTGATTTAGCACATGAATCCTGGCCAACAAGATCTACAGACATTTCTTCAACCCATTCTATTTTAGTAACAGGTCTTAAAACCCCGGTGTGACTACACGTGAATACTAATCTTAAAAGGCAATACATTTTAGGAGAGATGGGATTTCCAGGGTGGAAGAATTTACACAGCAGCTTTACAGTTTCTGAATTGCAATTGTTTGTTTCTCTTCTAAAAACATAAATTTAATGTACGTGCCCATCGGCCTAAATCTTCCCCGAGAAGTGTTTTCATATCTAACCGACACATAATGTGACCTCCATAATCATTTAATAGCTCCTCTATAACTGCGGATGAAACCTTGCTGAATGATATGAGAGGTAGATAAAAGGGATGAGCAGCTGCAGTTGTGTATGCATGTCATCACCATGACAACCTCTCTCAGCAAGCTCCACTGTTTTTGTACTGGAAATGAAAAAAAAAAAAATTGAAAAAAAAAAAATTCACAATTTCAACACATTAGAAAAAGAGATCAGTGGAATCGAAATGGTTACACTGGATTAAATAATGAGATGTATATTTCAGATGATAACCAGCCCGGGAGAAAAATCACTTTAAAACAATCTTCCCTAAAGGTATGATTAAAATCGCTCTGAATAAATGGTTTGCTGCAGTATCATTTGGAATATAATTAATTGGCAAGTACGCTGAAGAGATAATCTGAAATTCAGATTAGATGAAGACTGGAGGGTAAGTGCAGAGACGCTGATGAGATGTGGAGTCTCGATGCAGGATTTTTAAACAATATTCAAGATTTAAAGAAGAGAGCAGAGACTGCGAGATGAAGGATGAAAAAGGGAAACCTTCACTTCAGAGAGCAGATAAACATTTCTTAACCTCACATGCATTAAACCCACTCACACACACCCACAAACGCACACATGAAGTAACACTTGGCCATTAGGATATGAGCCATGTGTTTGTAGCGCTGACGTGCACTGACAACAGGAAAGCCTTGATGTATTGTTCGTGTGTCTTCTCTGTCAAGAAATCAATCACAGGTAACTGAACACCTGCCAGCTGCTTTGAGAAGCTCATGTGCTCCAGTCACACATTGTTCTGGGTCCCATCAGCCCCTCGGCTGCCTCTGTCTCAGCCCCGGGATGTGAGCACATCAGATGCAGAAATTAAATATCCCTGGAAGGGTTTGTGCCTCAGGGTTGATCGAGTAGCCTGTGTGGGAATGAGAGTGTGTGTGTGTGTTTTGAAACCCTTCCACGTGATGGTTGGGAGGTTATGAGCGCAGGAGGATTTATAGTTTCCAAAACCAGAATAAGTTCAGTTCATCCGGAATCCCAAAAGGCTGCAGGGAGCTTTGCTAGTCGAGTGACTCAGAGTTTGTTTTTCCAGAGCTTGGAGAGATCTTTCCAGACTGTGCGTTCAAGAAGAAACACTAACTATACTGTTTTTATAAACTGACTGCATCAAATACTTTTGTTGTCTTGTCATAAAAAAAGAAGATGGCAAAGATGGAGTATCTAGAAAGCTCTCAGACAGTCTGTAATGTTTCTCCGAATGGTGGTACATCATTAACAGCCATTATTATCTGGGCAATGCCTTATTAACTATTATGCTTTTGATTTGTACATTTTTAAAATGCACTTTAAAGATATGAATCGGTACAGATTCAGACATTTGATGTCACTAAATGACACTTAGACAGAACAAATGTTTCCAAATTGTATTTCCTGCCACATAATGTTATTTTTTGTCATCAGTTTTTAGTAAAAATACTAAAGATGACGGGACCCACTTTAGCTTCTCTATAAAGGGCACTGAACAGTTCACTGTTTGTCAGATTTACACGCTCACATTCACACAAACAGAGACACAGACACACACACACATACACACATCTCCACTACTCACATTTAACAATCTCGTCTGGCTACTGCACTGAGACTAATGGAAGGAGAAAAAAAAAAGAGGAAAAAGCAAATAATAATCATTTGTTTACTGTAACAAAAAGGAGCTTGAGCCGGAGGGGAAAATGGACTCTGCACAGACAGACACTGTTAGTGATTGAGGGCAAGAGGAGGGAGAGAGCCAGTTTAATAGAAATGCGCCCAAGTGTGAACAGAGCAAAGCTCAGGCCATCCCGAGCTTTGAGAGACAGCAGCTTCCCATCAGGTCTCCCACAGCAGAGTGAAGACCAGATCCCAAAACAGGGCTCAGAGGAGAATCCGATACGACAGAAAAAGAACAAATGATTGAGCGATAAAACCAGAAAAGACTGAGGAAAGACAGTTACCACAGCCCTGAATTATCAGACAAATGGGGATGAGAGGAATTTAAAAGCAGGAGAGAAGGAGGGATGTGGGGGAGGCATTAAAGAGCACTTTGTGTTTTGATAAAGGCAGTCCTCTCATTGTGGACGTCAAACTCTTCGTTTTCGGAGTCTGTATTTAAGCCTTCATCCACCCACATTGATGGGATGCCGCGATACGACACCACCCTATTTCCACCGAGACTGAAGCTGCCCGTGAGGCTGCCACCGGCCTCCAGAGAGGGCAGCTTGATGAGCGCGCCTGAACGCAGCTGCAGCAGCAGGAAGATGCCAGCGAAGGTGGCGATGATGGCCATGCAGCTGAGC
>OOFC01021811.1:3120-21765 GCA_900323345.1 Pseudochromis fuscus
TTTAGAAAAACCATGTTGCCATGACAAAGTGCTGTTTGTTTTAGATTAGCGCTGGTAATGTGCTGCCATCTGCGGTTACATTTCTGTTGTTGGGATGAACTTTGGTGACTGGTCTGCCGGGGAAATATGCAGAGATTTCCAACAAACAGCAGTTATGTGGGCACACATCCTGACGCCACCATCTCTCAGTTTTTTCTCTACACACACACACACACACACACACACACACACACGCTCACCCCAATGTCAACATGCTGCAGGGCACATACATCTGGATGTATGTGGAGCATGAGGACGGGACCGCATGGGGAGAGGAAGGTCGACAGTGAAAAGAGAGAAGGATAAAGACTCAAGGGGGGCAATCAGAAGGGAGAAACCGTAATGTGACCTAACATCCTACACATGAATGGAAGTGCATACACATGCAAAAATGCTTAGCACAAGAAAACACACAAACACACACACACACACAATACACTATGTATATACTACTACTCCATCTGTCTTGCATCCTTCGTCTCTGGGGGGCCATAAATCAATCAAATGCCAAAATACTGCACGTCAACAGTGCAACTGGTAGTCACACACATAAACGCGCACACACTCTGCAACACACGCACTCTGCAACACACACACACACACACACTTATTCAGACTGTTTCTACATTTGCATTTACTTTTTCTGGTTTGCTCATTTGAATGTCAAATGTGGACTTCCACTGCATCAAATGCTAATGGTTCAAACAGTGCCAAAAAGTTTTTAGTTGGTTTTTTGGGTTTTTTTTTCCATAAAACAACCGTATCTTTAAACAGAGCAAAATTACTTCCTCGGGATGTTGAATTCTTGAGGCGCTTAATACAAATATAAAGTAACTAAATAGAAAACACAAAAACAAAACAGCCTCTACACCCAACTTCTCAATCTACTCAACATGAATTATTTCTTTTGCTACAAAAAATGAGCCAGACGAAATCAAAGATAGACGTCTGTCTGCTTATGGTAGAATAACCATCAATACATGTAAGTATCCAGAAATGAAAGGCCTGATGATGCTGTTGTTTTGTTGGTTATTGTTAGTTCACAAAGAAAACACCAACCGAGCGTCAAAATGAGAAAAACAGAGACAATCTGTTCTAGTGAGTCAGTACGTTAAACACTACAAGAGAAACCTGATTAGTTAAACTTGGAGCCGTTGCAGAAGTCACACGTTGTTGTGTGAGTGTTTGTAGAGGGGTTGGTTTCAACAATGGTTACCACAGCTGTTACATTAACATGACAAAGACCAGAGAGGTTTATTTTAGTCTACATGCGTGTTATTCACAGGCAGAACTGAGACCCAATGAGCAGGATGGATCCATGGATACATGACGGTTTGTGTAATAAGAGATCGAAGCTACAATGTTGATACAAATCAAATGGGCATTGATTAGCCACTGTTCCTTTTACCCTCCATTCTTGTGATGCTGGTGGAGTTTGCTGTGTATATTTTCTCCCCAGTTAGCTCCTGTATCTTATTTCACTTTCAAAGTAACATCAAGTTTCAATTAGTTTCTGATTTTTGTGTTTTGATGTAAACCCTTCAATTGTGCTTTTCATGTATCCATGAAACCAAGAGTATAAAACTAAAAAGGTCTCCGGATGTTTGATCTAGACATCCACAAGTACAAAATTACTATCATTTTCATTAATGTTGGAGATAAAAGTGGGGACTCTTACCTTTGATGCCAAACTTGGAGTTTCCTCCAAACTTCAGAATAACTAACATTAGAAGGAAACCAGTGAAGGCTACCGCAGCGATGCCCACCACCACGTACACCTGTTCAATGAGAAAGCAGAGTTATAAATCTACTGCTGAGGCAAACAAACACACTGACAGCCGCACAAAGCCAAACACCCAACACAGTGCAACAAAAGGTATAAACCACTGTTTGAATCACTGTTCAACAAAGGCTGATTTTCAAAAGTAGCATTCTGTCTTCAACGTGTTGGGTTCATTCAGTTACATTAAATATTCAAAAAAGACCTAGATCAGGTGTTTATTGATATATCATGAAAATAAATGAAAGAAAAATAAACACAAACAGTAAATAGAGCTGTAGGGAAACAGTAAAAAGTGACTTACAGCGACACTGTCCTCCGGTGGGTCTCCAGTGGGGCTCTCTGCTGACACATAATGCATAATTTGTAGAATCCTCTACACCCATAAACAGCTTATTCAATGACTGAATTTACTTTAATGATTAATTGGCCCTTTGTTGATTAACAGAAATTGTCCAATCATAGCATAACAACCATAACTCAACAAGAAAGACTATTCTTGACTAGGTGACAAGAGTTCACTTAAAAGGTTGCTCAGTTAATTCAGCTGTGTTGAATAGTAGTGAATAAATAAAAGACATGGCAGTACCTGTGGCTAAATCTGCAGCAGGGACGAGGTGTTGGAGAAATAGACAGAAAGAGACAAGAGATCAATTCTTCAACATACATGTCACAATTAATATTTTCAATCATGCCTGTTCTCTGAGCTTGTCTGCCAAACGTATTCATCACACAAACACAAATCAACAAACAACATATATTTGGTTGGCATGCACAACATGAGAACAACATCAGGGCCACAGTTTGGAAAAAGACAAAACATCCACTCTAGCTGCGAGGATGTGTAGGTGTGTACGAGGAAAAAGAGAAATATTTCTTCACTGTAATTTGTGTTAACTGATGAAGATGATGTTAAACACAGAAACACTGATCTAGAAACATCAACACTGCAAATAGACTACGTATTGAAGCCTAATAACAACAATAAAAAAGATTTTACTCACCATAATAGGAAGGGTCAGTTCCTGCACATTGGGACAACAAGAAAACAAATTAGATTTGACAAACATTTCCCTTTGATCAAATATGTCATGCACGCTAAATTAAAGCAAATGTATCAGTCTTCATTCAAACATGATGTAGAGGGATGGTTGTATATCAGAATCTGTGTTTTGTCTGGTTGCCCTATTGCCTGATATATCAAATTGGTTAAGAGTGTAGCGTTAGGCAATCACTACACGTATTATTTGTATTCATGGCAACAAACAACGCCTCATCATCAATCCATGCCCATTATCCAGATGGCAAAATACATATATATATATACACACAGTCTACATTTGTATTTACACTGTGTAACAGGGCTGTTGAGAGGATGGTGCTTTAGAAGTCTAAAGGGAGAGTCTGTTTGCGACAACAATCAAAAGTACTTCCCATTTGCTAAACAGAAATAAGTGACAGTCGAAAATGAGGAGAAATTCTACAGAGACGCTGAGAATGGCAAGCAACAACTGTAACAGTAACAGTAAAAGTCATGATTTCTTCAATTTCCCAGTTATTCTCAGGAGCTTACAAGGACCACAAGACAAAAACAAGAAAATAAAATGCACCACAGGCTAAAAATCCTTTGCAAATTACATCAATATACAATAAAATAAACATGAAAGAAATTGTGTTTTTATATTGATTATTTTGCTAATTATTTTCTCAATTAATCCTGAATAATTTGGTGAAAAAGTGACAAAGAAGAATCAAAATATAATATCTGAGAAACTAAAAGGGACTGTTGCTCGAAAAATGAATTAAACGATAAACTGATTGATACATTTTCTGTTGACTAATCGATCCATTTTCAACTGTGTATGTTTAAATGAAAGTTTCTTTAGCTGCACCATAGCATTATTCATTGTTACTCCTCACCAGCAAAAGGCATGCCCATGAAGTGAGCGTCCACCTCCTTTTGGTCTGACCCATATACGTTTGTAGCCACCAGCGTGTATCGCCCATTGTTGATGTGGGTAGGGCTGTCCAGCTGCAGGCAGCCGTGGTACTCTCGCTCTGTGACGTCATGGACCATGGTCTTGATGTAGTCCCCCTCCGGCTCCGGCTCACCATTCCGTAACCACTGTAACTTCGGCGCTGGGTTTCCTGGAAAAGGTAATGGATACAATACAGGAAATTCAGCAATGATAGCTAGTTTCATATCAATTAAATATCAATTATTCTTAGTTTTATGTTGTCACTGCTGTGATTCAAGCAAAGTATTTCAGGCTGGAACCTCGCCAAGTCACAGACAATATCCAAATATCACTTAAGGAGATTACGTGGATGTCTCACGTACCTGCCACACTGAAGGGGATGCACCAGTGATGGTCTGGGATTGCATCGCTCAGCTTTGTGATTTCGGGAGGGACTGAGTGTAGACGAGAAAGTTTAAGAACAACAATGTGAAATGCAATCAGAAAAGACAGAAGCAAGATAAGGCCAAAGGTAAAACTAGCGGCGCATGCAGAAACACCCACTGCAAGATGAAAGGAACCATTGTTTTCTCAAGCTTTTAATTCTCTGTTTTAAAGACTACACTACGCTCTGACACATTAATCTACAGTGAATGAGGGTTGTTTGCTAGAGGGTAAACGTACAAAGTAAATCCAGCACCACAGAGGACTCCTTATCTCCCACAACGTTCTCAGCGATGCAGGTGATCTTCCTGTTGTGATCCATCGACGACAGGTTGTACAGATGCAACACCGACGTCTGGCCCGATGTCTCGATCTGAGCAAGAAAACACATTCACATGTCAGCTTTAGTATTCGCTTATTTTACGAACAAAGGCGAGAAACAATTGCTCACATCGTGATCACACAACAACAAAGGACTTCCTGACCTACGTTATTGGATGTCTAGAGAAACAAGCACCAGTACAAATTATTGATGAATATGATTATTTTCTAGATTAATCTCTAAATCAGTGTATGTTGCTGTAGCTGTTATCTGTTAATGCTCAAAAGTAGAGAAAATGTCAGTTGCAATTTTCCTCAATCCAAACTTACATCTTCACAGTGCTTCTTAATCTAAATCTTATTATCATCCATTCATTTATTTTCCTTTTTATTCGGCACACATGTCATCACTAATAGTCATACTTACATGAAGGCTTATTATTACATGTTCAACTGTCACTGTGATGCTATGAAATTCAGTAGACTACAGCCTTGAACATGTCCATTTATTTGATTCAACAACCCCTTTCAACATTTCCAGAACAAAAAGTAATTTCACAGAGGTGAGATTCACTGCAGGATTAGTTTCTTCATGAACTGGCAACGGAGGCATCTGACATGTTGAAACCAGTAAATGAAAAGTAAATAATGGTCAAAAAAGATCAACGAGATGATTAATTTAAACTAAAACTATTAATGAATGTACTCTTTGACATATCTAAGTTTGTGTTACACTCTGTGTGTTTGTGTGTGTGTGTGTGTGTGTGTTTGTATGTGTGTGTTTGTATGTGTGTGTGTGTGTGTATATGTGTGTTGTGTGAGACCTCACCTCATAATTGCTGACCAGCGTCATGTTCCAGATCAGCTCAGGTGAGGGTACGCCAGAGGTCACACAGGACAGCTGCACATTTTTTCCCTCCATTACCGTCACTTTGGATGGGCTCAGCGTTGCCATGGGAACCTCTACATACAACCAGGGAAGGAGCAGAGGAGGATGTTGAGGAGAACGGAGGGTGTAAAGATGGAGAGAGAAGACGAGGGAAGTGAGGAAAGGACGGAAGCAAACTTAGGATTCATGACCAAATACTTGCCTTTTCAGTTGAAACGCAAGGCACGTAATAAGCTCGACAATAAGAGTGGAAGAGCAGGCAAACACACACCCACTACCACAGAGTGAGAAGAAAGACACACAAAGAAAGAACTCGTATTCAATCTCCCTCCCTGCCTCTCTCTCTCTCTCTCTCTCTCTCTCTCTCTCTCTCTCTCTCTTTCGCTTTCATTTAAGCACACTCACCCCAATCAAACAGTCAGACAAAGAGACAGAGTTCAAACACAGTGATGGTTACACTGATTACCAGTGCATGTCTTCAGCAGCCCAAGTACTAAATTGATTGGACACAGTCTGAAGCCTTCGTCAAAGCAAAGGCAGTGGTGACTCTGTGTGTGTGTGTGTGTGTGTGTGTGTGTGTGTGTGTGTTCATGTGTGTCTACAGGGATGACCAGGAGGTGACCTGAGCATGGCCAATCAGACTCAATCAGAGTCTTGCCGCCCTTGTTCCCTGTCCAATAACATCGTTGGAGAAGAGAAGAGAAGAGAAGAGAAGAGAAGAGAAGAGAAGAGAAGAGAAGAGAAGAGAAGAGAAGAGAAGGACGTTGACATCTACTGCAGATAAAACTGGACAGATTCCTTATCAAATCCTCTCTTCTCCCCTCTTCCAACCTCCTCTGTCCGTCGGCAGAATGCTTATCACCAGGGCAACCCACTTATCACTACGGCAACCCACTCAATCACCATGAGACACAGTAAAAACCAGTCATTTCAGTGGTGGCAGGCCAGCTGCCATATCAGAACCACATATCTTAACAGGCTCTCAGTAAATCAGCTTTCTACTGCAGCTACAGCCATCTGCAGGTCACATTACACACACGCGCGCCTACATGCACACTTCCCCCAGCGAAGCCAAGAAATCAGAATAAAACCTCCAGAGACCATCGTGGTTTTAATGTGTAGTCATGAGCTGTCAGTCCACAGAAGAATAATTTCCATTTTCAGCTGTTTACGAGTGCAGCGGTGATAGTCAAACCATCCATGACACCGCGTGTGATTGTAATCCTTTAGCTGCATGGTTGTGTTCAGAATCAACAAGTGGGACTGAAGAGGAATTTAATTGCAATTAGCACGGTAGACCAGCCTGCGCCTCTGACAACACATGAGTCATTACGTGGAAGCATTTCAGCATTATGTGCTTCAGTGTTTGTCCTGCATACAGTCCACCTGCAGCCAGCTGTGAGCATATGGAAAATAGTAGTCGGGTCTCTGCAGAGGGTGAGCCAGCTGAGCATTAGCATGTTGATGTATAGCATTCATGGCAAATGCAAGAAAGCCAGACACTGGTCAAATGTGATGTTTTTATATTTTTTGACAGCCAACTAATGTGTCTAGTTAGAGGTGTTCAGATGTATTACAGTGTTTCTCAGTGAGTAGAGCTGGCTCAGTGGTGATTGAGGACAGTTTCTAGCTGTTCTGATCTCATCTATACCATTTAAAAACTTAAAAATACTAGTGTGTGGACTAGAGTTGTTTTGTCATTTGTGACTTATATATCTAAAGTCAAGAACAAACCAGAGTGTGAGCCAGCAAAGATGATAAATAAAAGCACTCCAGATCAAATTGTAACAGCTACAGAGCTAAAATGACTATAGATTTGTCATATTAATCACTTTATGTATGCAATTACCAATATAAATATAGATTTAAGGAAGATCAGATGTAAAATACTATGATGGGAGGGAGCCCTCAAGTTGCATGAACAGCTTAAGTTGTTTTTAAGATTTTGAGAATCTATCAGAAAGTCCACTCTGCCAAAAGATGTCATCTCACTTGGTGTTTAGATGATGGTGGTCGACAACACTGCAGTGCTGACACAAAACACAGTTCAGATCTGATGCTGGTGGTCATGACATCTGAGTAACAATATTTTATACTCGTCACAGCCTTCATTAAGTGCTCATCCTCTGCATGGAAGAATCTAGAACTGTTGTGATTGATGGATTGAGGTTTTACACACACTCACAGTAACAACAGTGTCCAGCTAGATTTGTATTTCAGGTGAATTAGGTTTTAATTGTGTATTAAAATTTGCACTGAAGCAGTCGTGTTCTCCAATTTGTCTCCAAGTGGGTTCTGCAAAACAGTCTAGTATAGACTACATACAGCTATGACATCTATCATCTATTAACTCGAGGTTTTACCAGCTAATAAATGGCTTTTTATCGGTAGGTTTTACTAACAATTCTTTGTGGGACTTGGTGCTGCAGCATCAGCAGCTTATTTGCATTTGATAAAAAAAAAATTATCTTGCTTTTTATCTCTAGGTGCATTTGTGAAATGTCAGAGCCTCTTTTCTGTAAACAATGACTTCACAGGTGGAGAAGTGGGCAAAATTGTAACCATGAAAACTGCACCTATCAAGCCTTGAAGAATAAATGTGTGCAGAATACATTAGCTATGCATATAGTACACGCCAGTCCTTGACACTCCATGACTCCTTGAATCCAGATTGCCTTCATTCACCGGGAGCATGTACTATGAATGGGCTGTGAATTATGAGTACAGCATCAGGGATATGCCCAGGTGATGTGACACTGAATAACTGCTCACAGCTCATATTTAAAAGGAAATCATCCGCTGCTCTCTGGATTGAAACCTCCACACAATGCAGCACAGCATACTTCAGTGTCATTGTTGGAGGTGTCATTGTTGTCAGCTCTTGTTAAGGGCCACAATAGGTACGTCCACATCGATGTTTGGAGAAATGTTCACATTTATTATGCAGCCCTCCCTCCTCAGATTTTCTGAGGACAGGCAGAAAAGAGAGAGAGAGAGATTTCTGACAAAGTATACAACAAGGAGAGGGAGAGGCACACAACCCAAAATCCATCCTCGAGTTTGCCTCAAGATTGTTCTGTTGTTCGTGCACAGGGAAGCTGTCAATGCACTATAGAGTGCAGAGACAGAAGGAGGGTGAGCAGAATTTGCATCTGTTAATGATTACTAATTTCTTGTCTGAGATTACAGTCAGTCAGATTGACACTTGATTGCTTTGACTCTGACATCAGATCATTTGAAGTTTTGATTGCTTGTTATTCTTGTTTGTTACATCTCAATCTCACATTTAGCATATTCACCTTGTTTCTACAGATTATTTTTTATCATATTTACTTTTTTGTCTAATGATAACCTTTAAAATTCTCACTTTCTCATATTATTTGACATTAGGTATTATCAGTAGGGACATACTGTATGGTAATAGCCTGGTTACAGTAAGTAAAAGATCCTTAAAAAATTATGGCAACATAAAACGTAGGTTTCAGACACCCTCACTGTTCAACTTTTGACATAAAGCACACACAGAAGTTGTAAAGTATGGTTGGACGTTTTGAATTCTTTATGACACTCAGCTGGTTCAGTTGTGCAAAAATAGCATCTTGTACTTTACACAAACAGGATTTCCACCCTGTTTCAAAATCTTAGCGTTTACTTTCTTCCCTTTCCCATAAAGATGATTTAGTGAATTGTTTTGAGCAGCTGTGCCCTTCTGTTTTTGAAGCTGTACTTCCTCCCGATCCCCCTGAATCCTTCTGCTAACAAAGCGTCACTCCTAAATGACAGCGGCATGGCCTTAAAAGGAAGTACCTCATCAAGCATTGGCGTTACAAGGTATGAATGCCATTTTAATCGGATTTCACATTCTTTTAACGTATGTGTTGATTTGATGAAGTATTAAGGCCTTTGCCTCTTCTTTGAATGGTTGTTATCTAATTCACACAGCATCTCCTGCCCACAGATACTGATAGGAACCATATGGCCTTTTCTGGTTGGTCAGTGCAGCTATTTACTACCTGTGCCTACATGTGCAACTATTAAGAGGACAATCCACAAAAGGGAGACCAATAAAGTCAATGAAAAACAAGCTGGAGAAGGAGCAATGAAGACAAAAACAGTAATCAAAAGACAGAAATGGGGATGATAAAAGTGCTTGAGAGATGGTCATTCCAGCCAAACAGATGAACCGACAGAAAGACAGACAAACGGGGAGGGAGACAGATGAAGACAGAGTGCACCTGTGCTGTGATGTGACCAGCAGAGGTCTGGTAATCCATCTGCTGTCATTTCCACAGCACATGGAAAAAAGGACCTTCGCTCAGGACAGCTGGTTTCAGTTATTCACATTCATGCATTTTGGAGCTATTTAGCAAAAAACTTAAGGTGTAATATGACTGATGGTCCCAACATTGTTTTAATCTTCACGTTAACAAGCAGGACCATAAAGCTATCGCACGACTTGAGGAAGAGCTGCAGAAGGGAATTATGCCATAGCGAAGAGTTTATACGGTTTATATGGCTCCTTTGTTGTTTTAATGATCCCGTTAACAAACAACTGAGAGGGAGGGCTTTAACACACCTGCAGCTGTTTGAACATTTTTGCTGAGTGACACAGTTGATTTGTTTTCAGATTGCACAGGCACGGGACTGCAGTAACATCACAGCAGCACTTCTTAGGAAAGTTTTGTATGGGTCAGCAGCGGGAACAGTCTGTGTTTGCCAGCCTTTCCTGGGGTGGAGCTCCGACAGTAAACACCAGAGAAAGAGAGACATATGAGGCCGGACTGAGAGATCAGTGTCAGCCCGAGGGCATCATTGGGCATTTCCTCTCCTTTGTGCATTCCTCCTAATGTCACTCAGAGATGTTCAGAAACACAGAAGGACACACATGGAGCAGGCAGACAGATGGAAAATGAGAAATAAAGAGGGGGAACGACAAACAGACAGAGCAGTTTGGCCGGACTGAGAGGTTTTTTTGGTGTATCACTGTTAGCCCTGGGGCATTATTTGGCACCCCTGCCCCACCATGTCCTCCTACTCATATGTCACTCAGCCAGGGGGTCCCCTGCCCACCTCTCCTGGGACCCTGCTGTAACTGTGCTAATGCCAAAAATAACCACTGCTAATGGAGGAGAGGCAGGGGGGGACAGATCAATAGGAGTTATCAATGACATTGTTACCTTCCTGCAAGCTAACTTATTGTTTGTGTCCTCGGTGTCCCGGCTGCCCCCTAGCTATTTTTGACCAGATCATTTGCTCTGTCAACAGCAGAGATGGCAAAATACTTTTAGATTTACGTTTTGTTTGATTTGGGTGCAAATCTGATTATATTTTAATTTCAGGGCTTTTAAAGCTGTTTTGACCACTATTATGATGTGTTTTGTAAATTCAAACCAGAGAGAAATATTCCTTTATGTTCTAACTTTACAAAAACAAACTGGATCTGACTGGATTTATTCACCCCCAAGGGCTGGAACAAGTTTTATTTGGTTTGAACTCAAGCTCTAAGTTATTATTAAATGTCTATTTCAGCCAGATACATGCTTTTAAAAACCAACAAATCCACAAAATGAGAGCAGGTCAGACTCAGACTTTCAGAGATGGGTCAAGTTGTAATTTGACCCGTTTATGAATAGCAGAGTGCCCAAAAATAGAGAGATTCATGAAAAATTCATGCAGTGGATATAAAGAAGGGAAGAATAAAGCGTCAATTAACTGCTGACATTTATACATTAAAGCTTGATAAACACTCCCATAAGCAAGTACATAAAAGGCTTGTGGTCTGTGGATGTCTGGAGTGTCTGTCCTGGAGTAAGAGCAAGCTTAACCTTCCACTTGTATTGTAAGTAACTGTCAGCAACGTTGAGTATGAGACTGAGTATGTTGTGATCTTTTTTATTCCACTATGTAAACCTATTGTACTGTATTTATACTCCTTATAGGAATAATAAATATTGTTTCTGTGCAACTTAAACACAAATGTTCCCTAATTTTTCCTCATTAAATCAGTGGAAAATGTCTTTTATTGCTCATAAAATGAGATTATTGCTGTTGCAGCTGAGTGTTTTAGTGCAGCTTTCCATAAATCCAGAGAAGATTCTTTCCTAGATGAACAAAACATGATGATTCAGAGAAAAGGGAAATGAAATCTGCTGCGTGACAGCAGGTCACCGGTGCTATAGGACACAGTGCAGATGGTCTTTATAACACTTCATTTTACTGGGATACAAGCAGAGAATTTTCTCTACTCAGCATCTTTAAGACGCACCGATGTCATCTGTGTGTTGAATTACACAAATGTTCCTTCTGAGTATAATATCCTTCTGCCTCTATAATGTCCTGTCCAGTGACCTTTTTATACCCATGTCTCAGATGACTGTAAGCAGTCTATTGGCTCACACACACACACACACACATACATTAGTCAGTATGTCACACATTCCTCTCTCTTTCCTCCGGCAGCTAATCTATGCATCACATGAAAAAAAAAAATCCCTACAGGACAAAGATACATCACCCTGTTTAGTGTTGATGGCTTTTTTAGTGTCACGCAGCGCACTTTAAACTACATTTTTAATCCCTCTATGAAAGCAGGGCTCTGAGTGAGCATGCATGCTCTCATTTGGTCATTTGTTTGCTTGTTCATGTGTAAAACATTGTAGCTTTCTGCACTGCACAGTGTCTAGGGAAATTACAATATACAGACTAAGCAGAGCTCAGTGTAAGTGAAATACAGTGTGTGCAGCACCCTCCCTGCTGCCTGTGGAAACTCACATACCAGCAGGTATATATATTACTGATTACTGCAGTGGCTGTAGTCAGTAGTCAGTGCATGAGTTGTGTTCTTTGTAAAGCTCTTCTCTTAGGTGTTAATAACAATCTCAAATTTCTCCTGTGCTTCAACCCTCACACACCAGAGAGAACTGACAAAATACTTAGCACACTTGTCTGACTATATGTGTAAACACACTGACAGAAACAGATGTGTAGGACACATGCAAAAAAAAAAACCAATCTGAACACACAAAATCCAAACAAAGATCCTACAGGAAATTATTTCCCCTGCTTATTTTCCTTTAGGTGCTTCAAACTTTGCACTGTGTGTGTGTGTGTGTACGTGTGTACCCATACCACACTTTGGTAGTGTCAGTCTGGACAGCAGCTTGCGTGCTCCTCCATCTTCAATGCAGCGCAGCTCCTGAGTGTCTGCTTCCTCTCCTAACCACAGCTTGATCCACATGTTCTCACAGGAGCAGTGCAGAGGGTTCCCTGACAGGATGCTACACACACAAACACACATATACATACACAGTCAAGATCCATGGGGGAGAGTGAGTAGCCGGGTGAAACAGAGTAACAAAAGTTTTGAAACAAGTAACTTAATGGAAGGTAGTGAATATATATAGAGACATGACAGAAATGTGTTTTTACTTGGCATAAAAACTGGAAATGGGGGGGAAACAGCTAGTTTGGATCTACCCACTAAGATCCTTGACTCTTGTCGTCACAGTGACTGTGCCGGAAACCCACTGCAGACTTCAAGAAGAAATAAAATACCCTGTGAAACAGCCTCCTGTCATTCTAACATGTTAGCTTTTATACTGACTCAGCCAGGTGGGGTGTGTAGGCTAATTTTGTAACCTTGTGGTTAGACACAGGAGAGCTGTTATCATCTGGTCCTAGTCTTCACACTGGGATAAACTAACAATCAAATGGGTTCAGCTTTGTACTGAATGAAAAGATAGTGGCATCAGAAATCACTGCCATCTAACTCTGTTGTAAATGTCCTGTCTTTCAATCTTGTCTTATCCACAAGAAAGCAAATAACCATATTTTCAATAAATGTCAAGCTATTGTCTTAAAATACAGTTCCTTCAGGACGGCATTCAACCACTGCAAGAAATGTCCAAAAAAAAAAGTGTTTTTCTTTTTGACTTCACCACATAACTTAGCCATCTCAAAATCAGACAGCAGCGTGAAAATGATTGCTTCAATACAATAAGAGGACACTGAGTAAATTTCATGTTAGATGCCATGAATGTGTGTATTGACAGGTGTGGCAGCTTTGTCCAAAATAAAATAAATAAAATCATTCACTGGCCGCAGGAAAGCCTAATATTGAACAGAGCTGTAAAACCTAACTTCAACATCAGGACAGACAAATACAGGTGACATTAAACATGCTATAGATCTGTTTATTTACACACTGAGAGTGAGTGGGAGGTAAAGCAGACAGACAGACAGACAGACTGATAATGAAGGCGTCTCTGAACTCACAGATATGAGATGTTGAGGTGTCTGAATATCCTCCAGGACAGCGATGACAGGTTGTTATCTTTCAGATTCCTGAAAATTAATCGAACACGAGGGAATAAGATTGTGTTTGTAACAACACAACAAAGTGTCAGGTTGTCGTTACTAACGGCACATGTCTGTTACTAGGTACCCTAACAAACCAGCATTTCTTTTCTCAGTAAAAGTTTTTCACTCTATGGGTTGTGACAATTAACCTTAAGTGGTGCATTAGTTTAAGTTTAAATAGGATCAAACTTTAATCATGTTGACAAGGTATCAACCTTAGACAATTAATTATAAATCCTGTGAACCTGAACTGGACTTCATCTTCCATCAGTCTCTCAGCCATCAAAGGTTTTTTTTTCTTTCTGTCCATTTTTTTCTTGATAATGGTAACATGTTAATAAGAAAAGTAACTCTGTCAAGTAATTAGAAAACAAGAAACAGGTTTTTTACTTACAGGTACTGTAACTTCATGTTGTTCTGAAACACCAGCTTTGATACATATGTTAGCCTGCTGTTCATCACCGTACTGAAACAAAACACATACAGCACCATCATCAGTATCTTCATCAACAACACAACATCAACATTATCAATAGCAGTAAAACTGGATTTCAGGTTGTATTGCAGCTCTTATTAGTCAGGCTAGAGGGCGATACGTACCAGTACCACACAAATTTTGTTCCTATTAAAGCATCATTACTGATCCTTAAAGCCTAAATAGATTATTTAGACTAATTATAAATGCTTCATGAAGCGTTCTTATTACAAAGTGGAACCATATAATTTAAGCTGCACAAGCACTAAGGATGGACACTTGTAGGGCACCAATTGTATATTACTGTAGTTATATGAGTATAGGTCTGTGGTGTAAACTGACAGATATTCAAAGGAAATCACCAGTTCAATAAAAATGTTATCACTCTGAGCTAATATCCATCCATCTCTCCATCTTCTGCACCAGCTTTATCCTGCAGAGAGTCACGGGGGGACACGTCACCAGTCCATCGAAGGGCCAATACAGACATCCAAACATCTATTAACCTTATGTGCATGTCTTTGGACAGCAATGAGAATCTACACAGGAACAAGAAGTACAGGCAAATCCCACACAGAAAGGCTCCAGCCAAGGTCTGAGGCTACAACTACTGCACCACTGTGCTCTCCTGATCTGAACTAATACAACCTATCATATTGAATCCTTTGTATGTGAAATATGAAAAGTATTTCAACAGAAACACCCCAACACGGCGGATGTTTGGCAAGTGTTTGCCACTTTCATCAGCTGAGGTGATGCTGTAAGATAATATTGTTATCTGGTAAGAAGCTGGTTTAATCAGTGTTCTATGACCGACTGTCCAATATGCCTGGGACTGAGGAAATATGTCATTGTACCCTTTAAAAATGTAACAATTAACAAATAATTACTCTAAAAAGACACAGTCAAACTATGAAGTAGTATTACTGTAGTGTAACTGTGTACCCCACTAGGTCCATATACCTGCAGTGCATAATGTGCTTTGTGCTAATTTCTGTAATAAATGAGATATTAGCTTAGAAATGAGGTAGCGTCTGAACAGATTTTTACATTGTAAGATTAAGTAATATGTAAAATGTGATGTGGAAACATGGTGAACCACACCAACACTGTGGGGCACAGTGATAAACACAGCTAGGTTTCATGTATTATGATAGCTAAAGACTATAATGAGAAACATCAAAATGCTGTTGTAATGTCTAACTGTCTATGTGTTTGAACCCAGCAGCACAAGAGCAGAACAGTAATTCACAGTGTGGTCCACAGTCTGTTTCTAGGATGTATAAGCCATGGAGGACTCACAGGTTCCTGAGATTCTTGTAGCCGTTCAGATCTTTGTCGTTGATGGAGGAAAAGCGGCTCTGGTTTGCGATGTAACTGTCAGGAGATACAAGTGTTCGTCAGAAGCCTCATTTGTTAAGCAACAACAGCAACATTTTGACAAGAGAGAGAAACATAATAACATCATATAAGTAAAGATCAAAATTAAAAAAACAGCCTCCTGAAGGACTGCAGCTGATATACGGAGCACAGGGGCCACTGCTCGCTTTTTAAAGCAGAAAAACAGGAACCGTTTCTCGCCTCTTTTCCTCAGCAGCACTTCAGCGAGCCACTTGACCCTTTTGTGTTTAGGGGGCCAGCAGGAGATGATTGTGGGCAACTCCCTTGTGTGAATGAATATAACTGCGTGAACAGGTTCTGAAAAGCTGTATATGTACTTTGCAAATATTACAGCTTAGGGATCCCACGTCTGAGAACATGCAGGGCTAAACAAAACCTCCAGATTGAACTGAGAACACTCTCTCCCATCAAGGGAACATGCTGTAATAGTCACAGTGGAGCTCTCTGTCGTGCACAAACCCTCAGTCTCATTGCACATACTGTTCGGCTTAATCACGAGGTTAGTAAATAAGGTTTTTTATGAGGTGGACGTATAGTACTGAAATCGGAAAATAGCATCTCTGACTAGATTCACTGAACTATACATGGCTAATACCATAAAGGATATATTCTTAAAGGATACAGGATATAACTGAAATATAATAGTTAAAGATATTTATAGGGTTTCTTGGGGCCTAGTAGATTTAACACACTGTATCACACCATACGCCATGTAATCACAATGTCCTGTCGGTTCAACGGTGACAGAGAACTTTTGTTCACCTCATTTTCTCAGCCGACACTATCAAACAATGTCAAAATGAATGAAAATGTATAATTAAAAATATTTAAATCTGACTGAGTAAAATGTAACGGTTTACAAAAAGAAAGCTGTCATTAGTTGAACCAATTTTTTTGAAAAGCAGCAAACTGTTTCCAACAACGAGGCACAACTAATATTGAACTTGACAATATTTTTAAGTAGATAAATGAATTTGTAAATGAAATCACCAAAAACTCATTTTGTTTAAATGCAGTTTAGCATTTTGCAAATCAGCTATAAGAATGGCAGCACACACAGTCCTCCAATCCAAGTAAGATTAATGAATAATAATGCCACTGCCAAATACTGAGAGCAGGCACATATATCCATCTGTTTTGTTTTGTTTTGTGGTTTTTTTTATAATGAGCCCTTCACTGCATGTATGCTTTAGTGATCATGTGAGTTAAGCCTGGAGTTAACCTACACCCACATGTGATCTAATCCATCACAATCTATCCATATTACGGTTTCTGAGCTTTTTCTGTATGTTAATTTTTGTGTTTTCTGTCTCTATAAAACACAATTGTGTGATGTGTCTCCTGTGTAAACAGATCCCCACACCTTGAAATATCTTTTTTTTTTGTTCTGTATCACCCAGTCCTTTAGTACACCCACATCCACAGCTACAGCTACTGAGGGATATTTTCTTGAGATGGCAGATGGCATCTAAAGATTATTTGTTTGACTGTGCTTCTATACTAAACACACCCATACAGTGGGGCACAAATGACACATCAACAAAACCTGTATCTGGGTTTTTACACCAATATAGCAAATTCACATTGACATAACAGTTGGATTTGTTGTTGAGGTTTCAGAGCAGATGCCAAATAAACAGGGTGTTTGACCAATTAACACAGACAGGGGACACGATAACCTATCTCCCCGGTTTTTTTTTTTTTTTTTGGCAAGGTCGTTTGGAATTAGACGTCGCATGGTCATCAGTAATTTGTCTGTTTACATTAGCCAAGCACTCAGTGAATGCTTCTCACCAGACTGCTGGCTCATTTAAACAGCTTCCAAGGCTTCTCCAAGGCCGAAGATAAAGATTGTTTATCTCAAAAAGTCATTATCAACAAGGCCGTTTATCTTTTCAAGAAAAAAAAAAAAGATGTTTCGCAATTAAATATTTTAATCTCCTATTTAATTTCTCTCAGCTGCAGGCGCGTCTCAGTTTATTGGGCAAAAAGTGACGTTTGATTAAATGTCAGTGGAAATGGAAGTAGAGATGCAAGCTAAGATTTGTGTCATCTTGAATTATCAGCCATCAGGACAAAAAGGAGCGTCCAGTCTTCAAACGGGAAGCAGAGTGTTGACTCTGAAAAGAAAAATGTCGCTCTTTCTCTTTTTCTCTCCATCATCGATTCTCTCCGCTCGTGCGGTTCATTTAAATACACTCATATGAGCCATCTTGGGAAGTGTCTGTGCTAATATTTGGACTGTAATGTCTGGTGAGTGCGTGTCTCCACACACACACACACACACAGACACGTGCGCGCGCCCAGGCATGTGCGTACACACGTGCGCGCATGCACACAGACTGGACTTTGTCTATTTGACGGAATAAAGTCAGTCTCTCTCAGCTGCTTTCTCTCTCTTTTTTAATGAACCATTTCCACGTTGCTGCTGAAAGACTGATGTGCCCCATGATGGCAATGAGTGTGTTATGCAATGTAGGTTACACATGATGCCTGTCTGTGCCAAACCCGTGCCCAAACCACTGTAACTTCAATTTCTATTTCAAGTGAAGTGCGTTTGTGCTTTGAATTCATGCAGGGGGTGAATATTTACTGCAAGAAACAGACAGATGCTGGTTATTTCTTTAGTGATCGTATGTCTGTTCCAGATATAGAATGATGACATTCCTTTATTTTGGAAAGTGTTGGAAAATGTAGCCTCGGTAAAATGATAAAAGCGAAATAATATGGAGGTTTAAGATCACGAATGAATTCAATAGCTCCCATCTCTGAACATCGATGCTTATGAGAGACACTCACATGTCAGTGATGTTCTCCATCTCCGCATCGCTCGGCAGGACGGGGAAAGCATTGATACCCCGCCCGGGGTCCACACAAGAGATCCTGGTGCTGCTGCAAAAACAAGACAGCGGGCATGCCTCCGCGGACATCCATGGACCTCCCGAGCCCACCGCCACCCCGAATACCATAACAGACCACC
>OOFC01021817.1:5842-26171 GCA_900323345.1 Pseudochromis fuscus
GCATGTGCCGCTTCCCTTTGCTGGACGACCTTCACAACTTCGCCCACCGGCGAGCCACCGAGGGCTGTGAGCGCTGGCTCCCCGTTGTTCGTCCAAACCAGGACCACTACATATCACTGCTGCCAGGTGCTGATTTTCACTGTATTTCATGTCAGTCCCAACCCCAAACCAGCAGTGAAGCATCTCTCACTGATGTTTCATTAACTCAATTATATATTTATAGCTTCTTTACATTATGATGCATGAAAGGTTTGGGTTGTAGTTTGCTTTTGAATCTGAATTAAATACTCAATTAATCCCTTACTATTTATACTGGCTAGAAACTACAGTAACGACCAATTTCTTTGCTCATGTCCGTAACTGAATGAACCGTCCTCTCACTCTCTTTGAATCTCCACTTGCTCCAGGTGACGAGCTCTATCCACTGAACGCCTCAGGAGAGGAGAAGCTTGATAAGAGCACGGACTCTGAGGATTCAGCACTGCACCGCATAGTGATCACAGATCCATACACTACAACTCTGCAGATCACCATCACGCCCAAGTACAACCACCTGCTCCCTGTTACGGAGCCAGCCTCATCACATGATCCAAAAAGTCAACTTTGACCCACCCTGTGACTCCTCCCACTCCTGTGCACATGTAACAAAGAAACAAACATCCCTATGATTTAAGACAATTATTATTTTTTATAAATATATGATTTTATTTAATTAATAATTTGTAGCTGCAGTCTGATGCACTGTTAATGAATGTGTAATTTTTTTCTTTTACCTGGTATGTGCCAGTTTTGTCTCTTCATTGAAAAGCTTGGATCTGTTATCTTGGTCCTCACTTGTTTTTAATGTAACAAATTTGTAATTGATAATATGAAGTGATTGCTAATAGCTTTATTTACTCAGATACTTCTGTTGGCAGCTCAGAAAACACAGAGGTTACTTTAGAATAAAATAGAAAGGGGAAATTCAAGGTATCCAGCTGCTCCCATGAAATCCACAATAACAACAACAATACAACAAGTGCATATAGATATATTTAAATATAAAAGTTGTTATAGTTAATAGAAGAAGAGCAGCAAAAATAACAAGGCACACAGTCCAGTCCTCAGAGTTAAATTTCCTTTTAAAAATACTTTGCTTGCAACAAATGTGTCAGTGATCATTTTTATTGTGTCAGATCTCATGTGACGAAAATAAATTCTCAATCATTTTCTTTAAGAACCTGTTTGATTTTAATGTTTTACTTTGCTCCACATTGCAAAGGAAATTATGATGTAACCATTTCCCAGATTTAGCTTGTCACCACAGAAACACGTCGACTACTAAATATATCAAAGGGATTTAGAGGAGACACCTGCAGCTAATAGGTGATGTTAGGTGATGCGTGTGTGTGTGTGAATGGCTCATGCTGTGAATCTGTTTACACTCATATTGTGGGGAATCGTCTCTTGTACATTTACCATTTAAACCTGATTATGACATATTTTAAGGTTTGGTAAATATGCATGAAACTGATGTAAATCATCATAATGTCCTCTGAATGGATAAATATGATTGTGTGTGTGTGTGTGTTGTAGTGGTCCTGCTCAGTAGGAGTGCATATGTCAGTGGTAGAGTCTCTGCAGGGTTCCCACCTTTTCTCTGGGTGTCTTCCCCCTCTCACTGCAGTGTCCTTCATGGCAAATTAATGACTCATAAGGTATAATCTCTGTCAAATAGGTTGTACCCTATGTCTGCCATTTAAAAATTAATTTATTATTAAACAGATCAATTTATTCATGATTAATTCGACTTAACTTTTCACTGATGCTGTCTCAATCTGCTTATTTTTTCTGTAATTTGTGCTGCATCTGTGTGGTGGTTTGTGGTGTAGTCAGTAGGAAGAATAATGAGTCAATAATGAGTCATAGAGTTTACCTTCTATTAAATTTCAGGCTCTAAAATGCATATTGTATAAGCTGTAAATTCAATGACTTATCACTCCGACCAGTATTCAGCAGCATTAGTGTTAATCAAGTGTTGAAATATTTTGTTACTATAAATGAATGAAAACAATGAAGATATACAACATAGATTTTCAGCTGTAACAGAGAGAGAGGATTTGTATTTTCTATCGAGATTAAATGAATTTCATATTTGTCTTCATCTCTATATCAAAAATATCTTTACATCATAATGTTGGTGAGAGATGGTACCTTTAAATCGCTCTGACCTGACTGAAAAATTTTCTCCTGAAAGGATGAGACACACTTTCACAGGTCAGCATCCTTCTCGGTCTGATTTTCATCTTTCTGACATATTTAATCTGTCAGCGCGATAAAAGATGCTGAGGATCTGTCCCCTCTGCAGTGCTGTCCTCACACCACATCTTCTCCATCTGCCTCAGAGCACTGTGTGTGTGTGTGTGTGTGTGTGTGTGTGTGTGTGGGATGGTGGTGGCAGAGAAGGAGATGAGTTGAAATAACGCTGCTCAACCTTTTGTGCTGTTTGCAGAGTCTGTTGAGGGTTTCTATGGCAACCCACAGCCTTGGAAACCCACCATCGAAGTCCAGATGAAGTGATGATGCAGTAGTCTGTCTCTGCCAAGTGTGTAGCACACCTCTCCATCAGCCCAGTCTGCTTAGTGTATTTGTTTCCAAGCGACGGAGTGATGCCTATAAATGGCCCTGATGTGTTCAAGTAAACCACGCCTCCAAATAACTAGAGAAAGTGATTATACTCACCTAGTGTGTGGTGAAGGATTGATGTTTGGACCTAATGCAGCATTATAAAACAACAAAGAGATTGCAACAAAACTATCTCAGGAAGCTTGAAAGAGCCTCCGAGTTGCATGAACCTTCTTCTTCTTCGTCTTGAAAGTGTGGGACAATTTTTGAAGTGCAGTATTTGAGGAGGCTCTCTCTCGTCCACTATTTAAATCCCCTCCCTTTCCTCCCCATGTTTAATTGATCACTTTTATATTTTTGGATCCTCCGGATGACAATGTAAGTCTGTCCTGAATTTCAAAGATCTGGGCTTCATGACTCACTGTTAGCAGAGCTCAGTGCCTCTGTGAAATGACAACAAGGATAAACAAGATGTCAGAAAGCCGACTGTGAATTACATGTGAGTATAACATGCCACTGATTTTCACGCATCAGTCCAGTCAAAAAAAAAAAAAAAGAGCTCTCAGCTCTTAGGCCTCAGTGCTTCTAGGAGTTATCTTTATTTATTTTTTTTGTATATATTCTCTTATTATTTCTCCACAGGATTCTGACTTTGAGAGGTTGAAGAAAAACAGAGATGAAACACTGGAAAATACATAAAAGCATTTAAGTGCTGACATTTAATGTCCCAGAAGACTGCTATGTCGTGCAACTTGAAAAAACCCTGACACGCTTTTTTAATATAAAAATGTAATTTGGCTGCTTGCAATCAATTACTCCCACAAGGAGTCAGGCCTCTGCTTGGAGGAGGAGGGTAGCTGTAATTAAATTTGATCCGTTGAGATTACTACATCCAGCCTGCAACTAAGGCTGAAAGGACTTTAAATGCCAGGGGTCTATTTATCATTTACAATTACTGGAGAACCTCCTCGAGAGAGGGGGAGGTGATCATTAGAGACAATTTAGAGCTCATTTGATGCACAACTGTTGACCTGCAAGCTGTTAAACAGACATTTCATTAGAATTCACATCAAAGCACTAATTCAACAAATTTATTTTAGAAATGATGTTAACAAGTTGAACTTGTACATCACAACCAGCAGGTGGTATATGAACCTCAAGGTCCCTCTGTTTTGCACATTATTATGACCTGATTTTTTTTTTTTAGTATCTGCAAAACATCTAGAGAAAAGTCACTTGCATAATCACTGCAGGATATTGTAAATATTCTGCATGTGTGTAAACATTACTGCCCAAATGTGCTTTCAAAATGCTCACAGGATTGCCATTGGATGAAAAGATACAAAGTGTAAACATATGCATCCACACTCTGACTTTCTTCATTTTTGGTTCAACCATGCTAAACTCCTAATGTAGGAAATGTGAACATCCACATCAGGCTATTGATGAATTTTCTATTTTGTCATTTTATGAAATTAAAGGTTTCCTGTGATGAGACTCGGGTTGTGTGAACGGCTCTTTCCTGCTTATGGTTGTTAGTTTCAGTTGTAGGTCTTTAAGCATGTGATAACTACAAACTATTTCCAATCTGACATTAAACTGTTCTCTTTTATTTCCATTGGAATAACTATGTGTTCATGCAGGACACACGTCCCACCTCCACTTTTATAGCCACCAATGTGAAACCGGTGCCGCCAGTCGCCTCTTTGCGTATGTGCCAGTCCAGGAATAGAGGAAAAGAGTCTTACAACTAAAACCATTAGGGATTTAAAGCACCTGTGTTAGTCTGCTTTCCATTTTAAATCAAACACTATTTTAAAACTAAGTTGGTTTAGTCTAAGATAATAATCCTCTACTTAGCATACCTCTGTGTATATTAGGTATGTCCATCTCTAGCTTTGCAGTGATCGCAGACTTTGGCTCGTCCAATACCCCGACAGATACATCTCAGAAGATACAGAAGGAGACATGCACGATGATTAAATGCACAGCACCTGCAGAGCTATTTCTTCAAATTACAAGCATGTTTGAGTGTGTTTCAAAGTTTTATTATAATAAATATACTTGATTGTATGTACATTATCTGACACAGCTGTAGACTGTATGTACAAACCTTCTATTCACATGTTGCAATGTATACA
Organism: Pseudochromis fuscus; assembly: GCA_900323345.1. Classification (NCBI taxonomy): domain Eukaryota; kingdom Metazoa; phylum Chordata; class Actinopteri; family Pseudochromidae; genus Pseudochromis; species Pseudochromis fuscus. The sequence goes on from OOFC01021817.1 coordinate 10,588, forward strand.
TTCAAAACTGTTTGCAAGAAAAACCCTGAAAAGGAGCATGAACAGGCTTACAGTGAACGGGTGCATTATTAAAAAAGACTGTGGAAAGTCTCTCAGGTCCCAAGGCTCTCATGAAGCACATTGTGATTTGATGCAATGAAGTATAAGATGCAGGCCTACTACAATCTGGCTGTACAGATTATTATGATGCATTAAAACTGTGCTAACAGGAGTGGAGAAGAGTGCAGATGTGAGTGCATCAAACCAGTGTGATGAAGAGCAAAGATTAAACTGTAGCACTGATCTGCAACGAGTTTCTAAACAACATGACCCTCTTTATTCACTTATTTATTTATTTAACTAGATGGCCCCCTGCTTGGCTGTAACACTTTTGAGTTTCCTGGACTGAAATCGGAAATTTGTAGCATCAATCAGCAGAACATCAAGGGGAATACTTAACAGTAGGCTACATTTACGCTTGAGCTTTTCCACTAATCCACTTGGATTACGTGTAGTTTATATCATCCTGATGGCCAGACACTGTCACGTAATTTTATGACTTTTTTTTTCCTCTTCCAAAAATACATGACCCACAGGCTCCTCAAAATACTTTTTAGTGCCCCCCTGTTCATTCTCTGCGATCCACACACACACTATATTGTTCTAGTACATTTTATCTAGTGCAACTCCTCCGAATACATTCACAAATCCGAGAAATAGTAATAACTTGGTGTGTCCGCAGTTTTTTTAGCCCCTCAAACGCTCTTTTTCCTTCTCTCGTGGAGCTGCTCTTACCCACGGTGACGTTTCCGTGGGCAGCCTCGCAGGATGTCTATCGGTGTGGGCTGTTGTGTGGCACAGTTCAGGACATGTTGATAACCAAATAGCCTAGAACCAAAGCGACTGCAACGATGGCAAAGAATATAACCACAGCGCAGATGGTCGCAAAACCACCAGAGCTCCTGCTGCCTCCACCTTCCTCCTCCTTGGGCTCCTCTTCGCAGATGGAAATCACACCCACGGAGGAATTCCCCACACTCATGTTGGACTTGAGCTCGGCGCCCGCCTCCTGCTTCGCCTCGACGGCCCACGGCGCCACCTGCACCTTCATCTCCATCTCCTCCATCATGTGGCTCACCTGGGTGATCTCGGACTGCAGGTCTCTGAGGTCCGCCGTGTCGATGTTGCTGTCCGCCTCGTACTTCATGTTCTGCACGCTCATGGCCCGGGCGGCCACCGTGGTGGTGCTGCCGGTCATCCCGGTCTGGATGAGGTGTCTCGTCGGTACCTTGAGGGGGAACTCCTGCCCTATCTCCAGGGACCTTTTCATGTCCACCTCCAGGAGCTCCATGCTGCTCGAGAACAGCACCCATAGGCGCTCGTACTCGGCCCGGTCCTCTTTGCTGATGGTCTTGTCCTTTAGCAGGGAGGTCAGTTTAGTCCTGTTGGCCACAGCCAGCTCCTGGGCCTTTTTTCGGGTCCTCTTCAGCTCCTCTCGGAGGTTCTGCGAGTCCGAGGTGCTGCCGAGCGCGATGACCAGATGCCTGTAGCAGGCTGTCACTTTGTTCAAAGCGTCCAGCATTGTTTTGCACTCCTCTTTCCCCATGACAAAAAGTAATCTGTATCCTCGTCAGAAAAGATGAAAGGGTAAAATAAAAGAAGCTTGGAGAGAAATTACAAGCTTTAAGTAACGGTGCTGTAGCCGCCGCTGTCCACAGTTTAGTTTCCACGGGTGAACACCCCCCGCTCTACAAATCCACTCAACGCACTAGTCAGAGAAAATTCCTCTCTATCCATGCTCCTTCCTGTGTGCAAGCAGGCACAGAGAGCGGCTTAGAAATTAATGCGTCCGCAGCCTAAATGGCTTTAGGTGTTTCCCACGCGGGATCAAACGGCTCCGGAGCCCCCTCTCCTGCAGGACGGGCGCGAGTGGAGCTGTGAGACAGTCCAGCCTCCCCTTTCTTTAACGAGACTGTGATCCAGAAACAGCTACAGGTGTCACAACAGCCGCCCAACTGTTTGCGTAAAATAAAATAAAAAAACGCAGCGCCTTTCTCTTCAGCAGCTTGAAATGAGTCGGTAAACACTCAAAGATGGGAGGAGAAACACAGATCTTCCCTCTGCGTTAAAAGGCAGAAGAGGTTGCAAAGCGTCCATAACAGAGAGCCAAACGCACCATTGTGTTTTGGTTTGGAGCTGTTTATCTGCATGAGGAGCTGTCCACTCCAGCACCCAATCGATGATGTTTAAATACCAGTAAGCGCCTTCTGTGGTCACATGTGCGCACAAAACAGAGCCATTCAGCGACGGGCGCAGAGGCAGGCAGGGAAACAAAGCAGCTCCACTCCCATTGGTTTGGTCACACAGGCGTCTGGTTTAAAAGCACCCTGTCATTGGCTGCTCTGTCCCCAACGTGGGCAGAGCCGCGATGTCTATCAGCACGACTGTCAAATCACAAAGCCCCTAATTTATTTGCCACTATCTGCCATTTGTAATCAGAAATCCCCGCATACTGTCAGCCACATTTCAGGAGGTAGAGTGAAGTAATGACTCATGACTGACAGCATCTTTTACTAAGTTGGTGTGATTGTGAGATACAAGCACGCAGAATCAAGTGCTCCTCTCATGTGATCATTGGTTGGATATTGCCAGTGTGGTGAAAGTGGATAATCTGTAGGGATGTCAACACACCTGCCTGCGCCCACTTCAGGGCGGCTGCCAGTTGTTGCTCACAGTACATTGGTTGGATAATGTGTTGTTTACCTCGCTGACTCCCGCTGTGCTGAGAGGCAAGAGGCAGATAAGGCTGTGTGGTGTTTGCCTGCTTTGCTCTTTTTGCATTATTGACGCGGATGGGGCCTAATGATCCAGTGACTACAGTGTAAAGCTAATGGACTGGAGCGCACAGGATGCCTGTGGAACTGAGGGAGAGGCTCAGTGTTTGCTTAACATTAGGTGACATCTCCTGTGGCATGAGGATTTTTTTCTATCGCATGTGTTTGTAGTTTAAAAAAATAACTTCCTTGCTCCTGTCAGCTTCACTCAATCATTGAAACCCAGATTTGTTGCATTATTAAGCAGCCTTGCACTGACGTCTACAACCCCCATACTTCCATCTATTTATTAATAATACTATTTACTGTATACCTCTGCTGTACACTGTACTCTAAAATATTTTTAAACTGCTGGTGGCTGTGCTACTGATGTTTGACACATAACAAATATCTTGGTTGAGTCAGATGGTCTTGGCAAATGGATCTTCCTTGATGAATATGTTTCCATGGCAACTTCTCACCTCTTGGCAAGCATCTTCAGTTATTTTTCTACAAGGTATTCAGTTACTGACAGTGCTGTAAATTGTCAGCAGTCACTCACATGTTTCTGTCATGCTGTATTTAGAGTCACCGTTCAGCTTTGGAGTTTCAAAAATGGCGGGTTGTGTTTATTTTAGAAATAACTTGTGTGAGGGTCCTTTTTATTTATTTTGTTTATTTATTTATTTTTCAGGGACAATGCAATAGGCAGAATAAAATCTGGTGTGTTGCATAAAGAGTATGTAGCATTGAGCTATTTGCAACTCTTGTCCCTGGATGGGCTTTTCAGGAAACAAACAGGTGAAAAGAGAGAAAGACGAGAGAAAAGAAAAAACAAACAAACAAAACAAAAATGGTATAGACAATACTCACATACAAACAAAACAAACCCGCAAACAAAACAAAAACAGTATAGACAATACCCATTCACATCACACTCACATGTTATCTCTTTCAAAATAAAATTAAAAAATCTGTTTCTTGCAGATCTCTAAATAGTAGGTGTTTCCTTCCCAAAAATAAATCTTTTTAACCCTCAAACTTTCAGCAAGTTATTCCCCAGTACATTCAGTGAGACACATGAGACCCTCCGCCTGCAGACAACACCAAATTTGGAGATTTATATTTGGTCAAGTTCGACTTTATCACCTTTACACAAAACTGCTGACAGTGCAACAGCAGAACTGCAAGATTGTAAAATTGTCTGTGGTGTCTGTGCATTCTTACAATAAGCTTGCGGATGAGACGGCCTGTTAGATCCAGGAGCTGAAGATGAGTCAGACATGCTGTGGTCTGATTGCTCTCAGAGTGAACACATCATGGAAAACTCGATTTTTACATTTCCTGTGCAGAGGCTGTCTGTGGTTTGCTGTTACACACAATAGTAACAAGACTGGGAGCCTCTTTGGACGTTAATGTTGTATTTACACTAACCTGTGAAAAAACAAAACAAATCCTGATGAATTTTTGTCTCGTTTTAGTTTGATTAAACAAGCAAAGTATCCTCTCCAAGAAAAAAACATGGATAAAGATCCTAGCTTTATAATAACACACTCAGCCTGACCTGCCTGGAGGAGAAATGCTCCATCTCCAGCTCAATGTGTATTGTTGGGTTATGATCAAAAGTCAAAATAGCGGAATCATAATGAAGTGAAGAGTTAGTTTAGCATTAATTTAGAGGAACAGTAATGTAAAGTATCAATGTAAATACCCTGCACTGTGATTGCACCGTTATAAATCGGCCCTTACAGTAGGGTTAAAGTAAATATACACTATTACACAGCAGCTGTACAGACAAGCAGTTGAAAGAAAAAATATATCATTCAAATTCATATTTTCTCTTTTTGTGGCTGTAAATTGTTCATTATGAGTTTTGGCTGTGTGTTTGTCCTGCAACCACTCAGATCCCACCTGAGATCTTTTTTTTTGTTTTTTTTAACAGTGCTGCACATTACATTCAGTTTATACTCTCTACAGGAAGTATTTATACCCTGTCACTTTTGTGCATTTTACTGGATTGTAAATTTAAATTTCAATTGGTGAAATTTCCATTTTCCCTAATAACCCATAATGACAAGGTAAAAATGTGCTTTTGGATTTTACAAAGTAACCAGACCCTAAACTCAGGAAATCCGCACATTGTGGAAACTCTTTGGCTGCAGTTGCAGCTTTGAGTCTTCTTAAGTTCGGCTCTGCAGGCTTAGTACACCTGGGTCTGAGCTGTTTATCCTATTCTTCCTGGAGGATCCTGTCAAGCTTTGTCAAACTCGAAGGGAAGCCTCAGTGAACTGACACCTTCAGGTCTCTCCACAGATGTTCTGCAGGGTTTAGATCTGAGGTTTAGCTGGGCCACTCAAGGACGGTGACAAGCTTGTCCCCAACTCACTCCAGCATTGTCTTTCCCTCATGCCTCGGGTCTTTGCCCCATTCTCACGACAAGTCACTCTGAAGACATTTTTTAAGGGGTGCTCTGTGTTGTACTGCATTGTTTCTCTTTTTAAGTCTTTCCCTGCTGCTGCTGCTGCTGCTGCTGCTGCTGCTGCTGCTGCTGCTGCTGCTGCTGATGATGATGATGATGATGATGATGATGATGATGATGTGTCTGGTGTTTGCCAGAAATAGTTCTGCCCAAAGACTTTTGTCCCATTAAACCAGAAGATCTTTTTACTCGTGCTGTCTTGTGAATAATACTGTATGCTCTCATATGTGTTTTACTTAGAGTGTATTTACACTGGTACCTACTCGCTTCACTTTGCTTCGGTTTTGGTGCATTTACACTGGCAAAAAAGTACCTGGAACTTGGTACCTGGTTCAACTTTTCGTACCTCCTCACCTGCGGTGCCAAAAAAAGTACCTGGTCAGGTTGGAGCAGGTACTAAAATCTTATTGGTCGGAGTCGTCACTGTGTCATTGCTTCATCACTGCGCAGCACGTAATCTGTCCCCGCAAACACGCCGGCATTTTTGAATCTTTGTCAAACCGTGCAGACGTGTTTGAAATAACAACAAGAAGAGAAATGGCATCTGTTAGAAATCCTGCTCCATGGACTCAGGACGAGGTGTAAACCTTTCTGTCATTAGTCGCTGATGAGAAAATTCAACAAATTCAAATGAAAGAATTGCATAAAAGATGACGGCCAGCTACACGGAGGAAGGACTCTCCTTGTCAATGTAAATGCAGCCAAGGGGGGCCGATCCTGAGCGATGCGAGTAGGTACCAGTGTAAATGCGCCACAAAAGAACTGCCGCACCCATCACTATTGTCATGACGCATGCGGCAGTGTGACTCTGTGGTGGCTGCTGTTGCCAGATTGGATGTTTTCCCCCCACATATTAAGGCCCATTTACGGTGTGTTTTAGCCGAGCTTTCGCTGGGAAGCCTCTATGGAAATCTGGCCTCTCTTAAACAAAAATAAACTGTGAGAGAGTGCTGTTCACAGAGGCCTGAATGAGTGCACTCACAGTGACATTCATCAGGCAGAAATGCAGTACGTTCAGTTCACATTTGCCCAAAATATGAACGAGTTCATGAAAGAGCGTTCATTGAACTCCTTCAGGCACAACACTGGAAATGGGTGTTAAATTGTATTCACTGTGGTCTTAAAAAGTCTTCAATTTGACTTGTTGAAACCTGCCGAACGTAACGTACGTCAAAGCACAATTTTACCACACATGTTACCACAATGTGTTTTTCAAGTAAATCTAATCTTGTCAATGGAACAGGAAACTGTTGCATTTCCTGCTGATCACATGATAAATATCACACCTTCAAACGATATTAATAGTGTTTCCTGACTTTCAGGCTTGGACATTACCACACATTCTGCTGTAGATGGTTCAGATGCATAGGACGCCACATTACACACTGGTGTGGAGAACTTACTTTCATGCACTTTTGCAACTTCAAGTGGTAAATATTATGCTATTTTTTTCTTATATGTAGAAATTGATAAGAATTATAAAATACCTGCAAAGAGTAGTTTTTTTTTAAATGAATTGTTTTCTCGTAAAAATTATTAAGTACGATCAAATATAATATGTGTAGCCCATGTGATAAGCAGTGATGCAAGTAGTAAATGTACTTAAAAAAACTATTACGTTACTAGTAAACATTCTGCATTGAAAACGTATTTAAAGTATTAGCCCTCACTGTTGAAAATAAGTCAATGCCTGTTTGTCTTCTTAAGTTATTAGATCATTTTTAAACATGCACTGATGATATGATTTTTCGGTTATACTAAGATCTTCATGAGATTAAGTCCATGTATGGTTTGCTCAGCAATTTGGAGCAGGTCTTAGGTTGCTCTCGTAGGTTTCTCTGTATGGCATGTGTCCAACAGTAGTTTGCAAACTTAGGTAAGACTGTGACTCTCTGCCTTGTATGTCTATCTTTGAGAGAAAGAAGACCCGTTAAGTATTTCAGATATGTGCTGCAAAAGGAAGGCCGCAGGTACTGTTCCCAGCTTTGTCAGACTTGTACACCGCATGTGGTGCAGCTCTGCCCCGGATCCATAATAAATGTACATGAAGCACCAACAAGAGTTTAAATCTCTCACAACCTTCACTAGGGCAAACTCCCATTCATACTTACACGCATTAACAAATAGAAACACATACACATTTTGTTGCTGTATTTTAGTTGAAGGAATTTGTATAGAACTGCCACAAATGATGATGTTCATTATGGAGTTTTTCGGGGTTTGTTGAAATATATGTTTTATTTTCTTTGCTTTTTAGACTCATGCTGATCTGCAGGTGTATATGTATAAATAATGTTTGGTAAATATTAAATTTAAAGTCACTAATGCTTCCCATTAACTAATCTCTTAATCACCAGGTTTCACTCTGAAGGATGGCGGAGGATTATGATAACTTCAGCATCCACAGCTTTAATGACTCCGACTACTATGATTACTACTCTTACTATGATTTCTACAACTCTTTCTGCTACGGAAACCAAGACGAGTTCATCAGATATGTGGTGACGTGGATCATCATTTCCATTGGACTTCCTTTGACCCTTGTGGCCATCATTGCACTTTATTCCCTGGTACGTCCATTGTGTCTGACATTTATTGATTAATAATGGATGTGCTGTGTCTGTTGTGTGTAGTGTGTCTGCAAAAGATTGACTTTGGGTTGATTCAGGTGTAAAAGTTTTAGGTTTTAGATGGATAAAAGGCTTAGATGACATATTATGGAGAAAGTAAAATTAGATTTGTTTAAGCTTGGTTTTAAAATGCGTGTTGGGTGCGTCTTGGATGACAAGTTGACAGCTCTAAATACAAGAGTAAACGACCATCCAAACAATCCAATCACTCAAACCACATGCGGAGGTGGTCTGGGTGTGACCACATACCTTTTCTAGTGAAAATGCTGATGTGTCCTGGTGTGTCCCTGATAAGGACGGGACTGTAAACACTTCATCAATGCAGAACCGAACAACGCTTCTTTTCTCGTGTTCAGTTTCCTTCATTTTGCCCTGTGGTCATTTGCAACCCCTTGATGACTTTGTCCCCTCACCTGAAACAGTTGAAACACTCTTTCCTGACTGTTGACAAAATCTGGCGCTCTTTTGGTGAATTATGTAAAAAATAAAATAAAATACTGTGCAGGATGATTTAGAGATTCAAGTTAAGTACAGGTTTTAACAAAGATGTGTCTTGGCTGTCCACTTGTGATCTGATTATCCAAGACAAATTTTAAAACCAAATCTAAACACATCATTCAGAACACGTTTTATTAACTCTTACCAATGTGTTCCTGCAGGTGCGAAATGATCACGTCGCTCCGATCTACATCATCAACCTTTTCATTTCTGACCTCATTCAGCTCGGCTCCTTGACCCAAAGGATGTCAGACTGTGGATGGGATGGTACTGCCATTTATATTTATGATTTTGGACTGGTGGCCAGCATTGGCTTCATGGTCTGTGTCTCCCTGGAAAGGTAACTGTCTATTGGTCCAGGTTTTGTGAAGCTTCTTCCATGTTTTATTATTTTCTGAGTATATAATGCTGATGCTCCTCACTGACTACATATGTGTGTCTGTCTTACCTTCCAGGTACTTGGTAATCGCCTGGCCGCTGTGGTACCGATTCAGACGAACCATTAAGGTCTCTCTGGTGGTGTGTGTTGTGGTCTGGACCATTTCAGTCGTTTACATTCTTGTCTTGTATTTCTGGGGTCATTTTCGCAACACTACCGTTGCCATCTTCTACCTTTTTCCCCTCCCTCTGTTCATGTTCTTCCTGGGTGGGACCCTTAAAACCCTGTCAGGTGCCCGCAGTGTCCCCTCTGATGAAAAACGAAGGATTGTGGCAATTTTGATTGTGGTGCTGCTTATTTACACCCTGCTGTTCCTGCCCACCATCATTAGGTTGCTGTCTACACAGGCAAATGAGAGCAGTATTTTTTATAACCTTTCTTTCATTCTTCTTAGGTTGAGTCCTCTTGCAGACCTGACTCTGTTCATATTCATTAGAAAACATGACATAGACAAGCTTCTGGTGTCACTGAGTTGTTGCAGAATGGAGAACAATCCAGAGAACGGCACAAATAATGACACCTTGCACTCAGTCAGCGTCGTATAGGCAGGAAAAATTTCTTATTGTTGCTGTTGTTGTAATGTGCTCCAAGGCTGTTTGTAGAAAGGGACGAAGAAACCGGGCCTCAAAAGTGAAGCCAATGAAGAAGTGCATAAAAGTGCAATACTCCCAATGGCCATTAGATGCTGGCTTCAAAAAAACTCCAGCTTCAGTTCACTTGTATTCCAAAATTGTCATTTTTAATCATGAAATCCTCAGTCAATACATTTTTTCCACAAGCCATTAGCTAAAGACAGTTCTTCTAGTTACTGGGTGGTCCATTGGAAAAAAAAATAAATAAATAAAACAATCATAATTAATTATAATGGAAGCATAAATAGGGGTGTGGTTAGTTTGATTGACAGGTCTGGCTTTCAATGAGACCAGCTCCTGAACTTGAGTCTCAAACACATTGAACAGTTTCCCCGGATTCACAGGTTAGACCCACCTCCGCACTCCTCCTTTCATCCAAAGATCACTTCTGGCTCCAAACTACCAACATGGCAATGTTCAAAACCAAACTCCTGGCTTCAGAATGCAAGTGTGCAACCCAACAGGTGATGTCATGTTTTATGGTTACACTGTTCAGGGGAGGTATTTAGCCACAACTGTTCTTTCATGGTCTATAATTTTATGTTCATGTTATGTTCATTTTCTGTAAATGTTTAATAAAAAACATCCTGTTGTTCACAAAAGTTAAATCAAAAGTTACTATCTGTCTCTTCCTTTATTTAAAAAAAGGGCTTTTTTTTCATTTTATTTCATGTAATTAATTTTATTTAGATAGTAATAATATCTGATTCATATGAATTACTCTGCTGCACATTGCTCATTGTTAAACCAGCTGATTATCAAAGATTAGTTGTATTTAAATTAAATGTAGAATTTAGTCAGTAACAAAACTGTGAGGCCAAAACATTGTTGGTGGAGGTGGAGACACTTTGGAAGATTTTAAAATACAAAAAGTTTCCTGATTTTTATCATTAGGTTGGAGTGTGATTGGAAAAACTCCAGTGTGAACTTATAGTGTGAATACCAGCTTTATCACAATGAGCTGGTGACACGGATGTAATTGAACTGAAAAATCAACAGTAAGTCAACAACAATTGTGACATTCATTGAAGTGTGAGGCATTCGAGGCAGATGGCAACCTTTAGAAAAAGTGCATCAGAGATGCAATGTTGTCCCTTCACATTATTGCCAAATAATATATGGTATTACATTACATTTAAAAAAAAGTGTATCTCAAAAAGGTGGACATATCCCAACTTGCTTTTATCTTTCCATGTTTTCAGAAGACAAAGAGAAGTTGACTGTAAAGCTGTCATTTAGCAGCTCTCTTTGTTTTTTGCTGTTTGTAGCATACATTATGCCACACACATGTTTCAAATATTAATAATAATAATGGTTAGGATAGATATAGCACTTTTTTCTGGAATGCCAGACTCAAAGCACATACAGAGACATTTATTTAGTCACACCCAGTCATACTGGTGGTGGTATACTAAGTTAGCCACAGCTGCCCTGGGGAAGACTGACGGAGGTGTGGCTGCTAATTTGTGCCTACAGCCCTCCAATCACCACCAAACCATTCATTCAACATTCATACAGGGCAAATTGGGTAAAGTGTCTTGCCCAAGGACACACTGAAAATGACTGGGAGGAGCAGGAATCAAACCACCGACCTTTTGGTTGACAGACAGCCGCTCTACCACTGATCCACTGCCATCCCCAATTATTACTATTTTAGACAACTGGTTAAACTTTTTTTTGGTCCAAATATAATTCCTAATTAGTTTCTACCTGGTCTTCAAACAGAGCAAAAATGCATCAAATCTGTTGTGTGCTCTTCCAAGTTGTATAAACCCTGATGTTGTATGACCTACATTCAGAAGAAACAACAATCATTCTTATGGCTCATTCTCCAAAAGTTGTCAAAAATCTAAATATCCTAAAACACATTGCTAGTACTATATCACCAACACTCATCAATCAATCCAGTCCATATTTAGGCCAAACTCTCATCAGGATAATCCACTAATTCAGTCACAATATATGTTCAAATTATTTTATACACACTGCAAAAATCTTCTGATTAGGGTCAAATTGCCACTTATATTCAAATCAAGACAAATGCTATTTGTGCTGAAAGTAAACTTTACTGATAGTATGTATGCTGAAATGTCGTCACAAGCTGGAAATATCACAGGAAGATGTGTGTGGTGAAACCAAATGTCAGCAGTGTCACGCATGTCACATTGCACAACAAATACACAGTGTACCACTTTCAAACTGACTGACTGCTCACACTTATCGAAAAGTTAATTTAGCAAACATTCATTTCAAACTTCCACGTAAAAAACCCTTTAGAAAGAAAGAGGAAGCAGCTTTGTGCAATGTTACTTCCCTCTCACAGCCTTTAGAGGTGATTTAAAAACAGATTATCCCGTGTTCAACTGTGGAACCAACAACCTTTATGGTATTTTACTTTTTATAATGCATAGTTTGGACAAATTTTGTGTTCGTTTATTTTTTTCCTGTGGAACCCTATGTATTTATTTTTATATCAACAATGCTTGTAGTGCAACCTATGCAGGGACATGTATTATTGTTGCATAAAAGTAAAATTGTTATGTAAAGCAGTCAACAATCTTAAATGTGATTGCATGGATTGTGATCTTGATAGCATGACAATATGTACACAAGGTATTTTTTTCCAGACTAATAAAAATAAAGGATAAAACAGAGATAAGTATGATCATGGTGACGGCTGACTCAATATAGAAGGTGCTCGGATTAAACCAGTCTGGGTGTTAGCCTGGTTTGGAGAGGGTTAGCTGCACAGATTGAATCTCTATTGTAACTTATGTGCCACTGCTTTCATGAAATGAAGTTGTGGATGAATTCAGACTTGACTTGACATAAACTAGGTTTTGTGACTTTGGTTATGACTGGAAACCATAGAAGTGTAAAAAGTGATGATTATGGAGAGAAGAAAACAGTGGATAGTGGTCTTATTGTCTTGTAAATATGATTTTGAGAGGGAAATATTAAAATGGCATGGAAGCAGACTGGAGAACAAAGTATTAGTAATATTCTTAGAAAACTGTCAGTTGATTGTCAGGAAATCTATTCTTGAGAAACTTGGAGCAATCAGACTAATGATATATTTTTGGTTTATTTTTAATCAATGTCAGAGAAATGCTCACACTCCAGAACAGAGAATGGCTGTAATCATAGACTGTTTATAGAAATGGACGAAACAAGCGTGTGTGGTTTGTGGATCCTGTTTTGGAAGAACCAGCTTTAACTGATGAGATTATAATGACCTGTGGGTAAAAATACTGACAGTATTTCATGATTGGAAATTATGATTTTTGAATTGAAGTCAGTTGAAACTGTCATATAAAGTGGGTGTATTATGTGCCTGTGCATTACTAGAAGTTTTATAGTAACACATGAGAGAGTAAAACCTAAGAGGTCTCGGACACTCTCGGGAGCACAGGTCTGTTTGTTATACTCCGTGCTACCTGAAAAAAAACATAGAAACATAGCTCCAGCTAAAAGAGTATGAAGCCTCCACTACAATCATTTATAGGAACCAGAGGAGCCAGCATCTAGTGGCTGTCGAGTGTATTGCACTTTTTTTTTTGCACGTCCGCATTGGCCTCATTTTTGAGCCCCGCTTGCTTTGTCCATTACAATCTGTGCTCGAGGCTTCAAAACACTAGTCCACAAACTAATGGGTTTGTCCATCATGTCGTAATGCACCCCTAAGCCAAATGCCAATAAATGTAATAAATCTAATAATAACAACCAGAAGAAGTAGAATTAGAAGCCTTGTAGGATTGAACTGCCTCCAGTAGGCGGCAGTAATGAGACAGTAAGGATCCTAGCTGCTCCAAGACGAAGAAGAAAGAGGAGGAGGAAGGATTTCCTGCATGTGTGAGGCTGAGTGAATCAGTGTGGATCGCTAATTAACAAACTAAAAATGTTTTCTGTGAACGTCCTGCGCAGATTGCGGCCCTGCATTAGTCACCTGTCGGTCAGTACCGGTCGGTTTCCGGTCGGCCGGCATCCTGCTCCGGTCTCCGTGTCGTGTTTCAGTGGAGTGAGTGGAAAGCAGCTAACGCTACATGCTGTCAAAAGGTCGTTCCCCGTTATAAACAAGGTAACTCACTCCGTGCACACACCGACACACACACTAAGAGGTGGACAGCTTGCGTAGCACACCAGTAATTGCGGATATATTTAAAATGCACGAAAAATGTAAAAACAACAACAAAAAAATTGGAATTAGCACAGTTTACAGTGACTGCTATGATCACACTGCCTGGAATCGACTATTAATGCCTGCAGCCAGTACAGGCCACATACAGGTTCAGCTCCTTTTTTTATTATTTTATTGCATAGAAGTATATTAATTCCCAATGAGAAAAAACTCCATTCAGAAAAAAATATATATTTGTCATAGCGCCCCCCCGGCAGAGTGAAACTGCTTTTTTCTGAAGCCTTGGGATTTCTATTATCCAAATCTGGCTGGTAACAGTGTATAAACTGAGATGCACTATGTAATTTTTACGTATTTTCATTGATACCGTTAGTCATGTCTAAGTGTCAAAAGTGGGTTGAATAATTGTGGTTTTTGTCCATCTTTGCTTCTGATTGTCATAGAATTATAATCTTGGTGTCTAAACCTATGTTTTTCATGTCAAGGAAGCCATTTCTGGCCTTTCTAACAACCTATCTCTGACCGATTCTGAGAAACTGGAGGTAGCACCCATAAAAACACAATTTTTTAGTAGTTGGCACACCGTTTTTCTTACTTTTGGGATCTCTTTAAGTGCTGTTTTGGCTTTGTGCAGCTAATGTAAGTTTTAAAATAAAAGAACAGGTTGTCTTCTATAAATTATATCAATATCATGTAACTAGTGGCAGAGGTCACATGACCAGGCCCCTTTACTTCCTGCCTGCACCTCTGGAAGGAGATGTCTGCCTTTTACAACAGGAAGTAAGTAGGTAGGTAATTTATTGTCCTTGTGAGGAAATTCATTTGCAGTGAGTGAAAACATGCACAACACACAAAGACATTCTTCCACCCAGATTTAGACATGTCAAACATGGATGTATGCAACAGGGAACAAACAAGAGCAAGCGAGCCTGACCAAAACTAAGACCCTAACTTTGACCTCATCATATTCGGTTTTAAAACGTTTTAATTTAATTGATATTAAAACCCATCTGCTCAGACTAGCTGAACACAAAGATCTAAAATTACAGAATGTAGATACTTAAAAATCCTTTTAGTTTATTTAGTTGGAGAATTACCTGTGGTACAAATGACTGGTCCTATTTTTAGTGAGGGTTGGGCACCGATATCTGCGACCTGAAGGAAGCAGCTCAAACTCTCCCAACAAAGGATGGTTTGAGTCAGATAGTATTTCCTCTGCTTTGTCCAGAGCACAAGGTAAATACATGTCCTGTAGGCTGTTCAACGCCTTGGATTTTGTTTGTGATTGTGATCATTTTTCTGAGAGGTCTTTTGTGCCTCAGTTATAGCCCCATGCTAACAGACAATACACAAAGTCAGAGCACTCTTCATCAAAGCTCTGAAAAACATTTTCAACATTGTTTTGTCAAAGGAGAACATCTAGTCTGTGTTGAATCTTTTTTTGTGATGAGGTCTGTGTTTTTGTCCCACTTTAATTTGTCATCTAAGACCACACCCAGATACTTGTGCTCAGAGGCAGAGTCAATGACCTCTCCTTTAACCATGGTTGGATAGTGTGTGGACTCCTGCCTGAAATCAATGGTCAGTTCCTTTGTCTGGTCATGTGTGCAATCCACACACATTATTAAACCTGACAGGCAGCACACACTATTCTAACACTACCACTGTTATAACTCAAAAACTGTACAATATAGCAACAACATGTAAATACAACGGAAGGTTAGCTCTGCACATGAGTGGAATGCTGTGATGTTCATATCTGCTCCTTTTTGTGTTTGTGTGTGTGCGTGTGTATGTGTACATTTATATGCGTGCTTCATCACTCCAAATGAGTTTCAAATCATTCCTTTATCCTAAACAGTGTCTACCTGTGTGTGTGTGTGTGTGTGTGTGTGTGTGTGTGTGTGTGCGTGTGGTTATAGGAGCTGGAGAATGCTGTGACGGTGGAGAACCTAGAGCTTCAAGAGCAGCAGTCG
>OOFC01021834.1:0-13137 GCA_900323345.1 Pseudochromis fuscus
CACTTTCCACATCGTAACAGATGTCCAACTGGTTCTCATTTTTCATTTTTTAAATGTATCTAATACCATATAGGCCCACCTATAGTACATACAACACCAATATACATGAATAGATATAATATCAATATACTTATAGTATATGTAATATATAGAGAGGTATTATAAATGTATATATACATGTTTGACATATGTCCCCTTGAGATTAATTATATTACAGATATATTTACATTAATTTGTCAATACATAGACTCGGTAGTATGAGGAAGTAACATACAACATATACAATATCAGTATATATATGTAATACAGTAGCACCAGTAACAACAACATGAATCATTGTATCAATAATAACATGAACAACACTAGAAATATTTTCATTATTTGACCCCACACCTGTAGGTTGTGAGAATCCTTTCTTTTTATAATAACTTAAACTCTGCTATGTTTGGACATTGCCTTAATTCTGCATCCATACTGTTTCATAGTTTTACTCCACATATCCAAACAAAAAGTTGTTTTCTTGTTAATCCAGTGAAGTTCATAGTGTCTATGTTTCTATGGTTTTTAAACTTTTTTTCTATGATCAGACCTGTAATCTGTCAGAAAACATACCTGACATGTTTCAGTGTAACTTCCATCTCTGTCGTCGTCACTGGATGGTGAGTGACATAGTTAAAAACAGCTGATGTTCAATGAGACCTTAGCTCTCCACCGTCGACACCTGCTCGTCCTGGTTCATAACTGCTGCTGATTTTTTTAATCTCCACTGCCTCCATGATCCAACACTGGTGTCTGTTGGTTTCAGTGCAGATGACTTTGGTCTTTTCCCAGATGAGGATGTGGTTTTCTTGTTTGCACTGGTCCGTTATTGCAGATTTCAAGTTCTCTTGCAGTGACTGTTCGTTAATTGATCACATTTTTTTTGATGTTCTGTTTTTCGTTCTGTTTCTCCGATGTATGTGTTGTTGCACGAGTGACACAGAATCTCATATATGACGTCACATCTGTTGTTTGGGTCGATTTTGTCCTTGTTTTCTTGTTGTTTGGCCTTTACACACTTAAATTGAGTTCCTCCCTTAGTTCTTAAGGCCCTTCCCTCTTTCTGAACAGTCTTTGAAGGTTTCCAGGAAGTCTGTTTCTCTTTGCCTTGTAGCAAATATTTGTCATTTTTGAAATCCTTTCTACGTTTTCCCATCTCTCTCAGTCTCTAGATGAGGTAATAAAGGATCTGATGGCGTCAGTGCACAGGGAGCTTTCAGAGAAACAGTCGCTGGCCTTCAGTATGACCTTCCTGCCCACAAAGCTGGAGTTCACAACGGCCTCCGCTGAAAGCAGCTTCATATTCGAGTTCACCTCGCCTGACACTCGCTCCAGCTTCGAACAGGCCTTTGAAGATGCCAAGAAGAAGCTCGGTCAGTGAAGACTTTTGTAATGACACAAAATATTTTCATTATTATTTTACCCATGACACAGTAAATAGCTAAAGAAGAGTCGAGAGTTAAGCATGCGGATAAGATACTTGCATTGTGCCCAACTACATTAAGCATCCTAAAATTAATTTCTTTCTGATCTTCTTGGACAAAAAAAAGCTGTAGTTTTTGTATTATCAGTAATAATGATGATGAGATTTTGCAGGCCTAGAGCTATGCCATTTATACAGTGGTAATAATTTGAATCATGTGTGTTCAGCTATGAATAAGGACCAGTGGGACCCAGAGTTCCTCAAGGCTATTCCCATTATGAAGACACGTAGTGGGATGCAGGTGAGAGCCACAGGAAATGTCTACTGTATCATGTGTCAACTCTGTTTTTATAGGTTAAAAAAATATTTTAAAATCAAAAAACTACAACAGTATTCTCCCCTTGTCTGCTGTTCTTCCTCTAGTTTTCGTGTGCCTCTCCCAGCCACAGCTGCCCCGACAGTGGATGTGAAGTGTGGGTGTGCAACAGTGATGGATATGTGGGACAGGTGAGAATGGACTCCACGCTCTTTGGTGGAGGACAAGAAAATATAATTTGGATTTTGAGGACAGTTTGAGTGACGCGATGTTGACGCTTTGTCTCAAGGTGTGTCTGTTGAACATCAAAGACGAGCCCACGGTGGAGGCCTGCATCGCTGTCTGCTCGGCGAGGATCATATGTATCGCTGCAGTCCCGGGTCTCAAGGGAAGGTCAGTGGACACACATGGTTGCATGCATGCACAGATACAGAGGTAAGGTGTATGCTACTTTGGATATAAACTGCAGATGTAACTCAGACATGTTGGTAGTGTGGATGATTTTGAAGGTTTTGAAAGTCATTGTAAAATAAAGATGGTTTCCCTGGTAACTGGTTCATTGACTGTGTTCCTGACATCCCTCTTCATCTCTCAGGGACCGTGGATCAGAGCCTGCAGTCGCCCCGACCTCTGGAGGGCCTGGTCACACACAGCAGCAGCTTCATATATCTATCTCTCATTCAACTCTGGAGCTGGCAGAGCAGCCTACAGGTAAGTCACTGCTTTACAGACATGCTTCTGTAACAGCATCTTAAGGTCTTTCTAAATACATTAGCATATACTTTACCTGTATGTGGTTTCATTTCCAGTTGTGTGTGCATTTCTGTTTCCAGGACCAGGGGCGGAGCTTGTTCCATTTGACAGCGATGACACAGATGATGAAGATTCACCCAGTCCCTCCTCCACTCTCCAGAGTCAGGCCAGTCACTCCACCATATCATCCAGCTATGGCAGTAAGTCAAAGCACTGCAGTCACTTGCACACACTCTCACAGTCTCAACCAGTCGCTTTAATTCTCTTTCATCCCCCCCACAAAGATGACGAGGGTCCAGGCTCAAAGGACATGGCTACAGAGACCACCAGCAGTGAGGAGGAGCAGGAGTTCCCAGTGGCAAGTTCGTACGGAGCTCAAGGGCTATTAGGGGTTGGCGGAGGAAGCCGCGCCCACACAGAGAGCCCGATGGATGGACGTGCCATGCGCCGATCCTCTCGAGGGTCTTTCACCCGGGCAAGCCTGGAGGATCTGCTCAGTATCGACCCAGAGGCCTACCAGAGCTCGGTGTGGCTGGGCACTGAGGATGGATGGTGTGTGATATACCAAAGTGGTTTGATTAAATTCAATAATCCCTTGCTTGGTTTTATCCCCTAATTTCCTCTAATGCTTTTATTTCTGTTAGCATCCACGTGTACCAGTCATCAGACAACATCCGCAACCGTAAAAACAGCATGAAGATGCAGCACTCAGCTTCCATCCTCTGTATACTGTGAGTCTGCAAATTATTATGTCTTTAAAACTAATACTGGAGTTTCTCATTTATATTTAGATTGTTTAAAAATACAGACAGGTTGACAGGAAAATAGTGAGGACAAAGGAAATGAATGACAGTAAAGATAACAGGAAAATCTTGTCTTCACTCCTTTGTTCATTTTTTTTACATCCCTCTTTTTTTCTTGCTTTAGGTATTTGGACAATAAAGTGTTTGTGTCTTTAGCAAATGGAGAGGTGATTGTCTATCAGAGAGAAGCAGGTAAGCTGAGCTGAGTGCTTTTATTTTGTAACATTATGTTCAAGTCATTATTTAGTCATCATTTAAAGACATCAGCTTTTACTCTGATCCACTGCAAAGAAAATTCAGCATGTGTTTAGGAGTAGATTCTGTACATTTTATTAAAAAGAGGTTAACGTCAGTCATGTTTCTTTTTTCCTTTGTTTCCTTATAATCTCTGTTAATGTGAATCTTAATTTGCAGGTAGTTTCTGGGACCCTCAGTCTTCTCAGACGTTAGTTCTGGGTACACCCACTAGCCCTGTCACCAAAATGGTTCCTGTGGGTGGAAAGCTGTGGTGTGGCTCCCAGAACAGAGTCCTTATCATCAACACCACTACACTGGTGCAGGAGGTAGGTGAAAGGAGACGTTTAGAGGGGGAGATGTGGAGATGTGGGTTACAGGCTTCAGTGCTACAGTGGAATAAAAAACAAGGCTGACACACTGACAAGCCAGAGTAGTGATGCAGAACAACACTCACCTCCATCTCCCTCCCTGTCTCCCAGCACTGGTTCCAGGTGGGCACCGACAGCAGTCGCTGTGTGACGTGCATGGTGGCGTACGGTCAGGGCGTGTGGTTGGCGTTGCAGGGCAGTGCACAGGTCAAACTGTATCATGCTCAGACCTGGGAGAGCCTGACAGAGGTGGACGTGGCACCTGCTGTCCACAAGATGCTGGCAGGTAAACACACATTGGAAAAATGAGGACACACACACACACACACACACACACACTGGTTTTTGAGTAGATGCATAAACATACAGATATATCTGTTATCTGAATATATGCATGTAAAATGATTTTCAAATAAAAAAATCTTGGCTAAAACATTGTTGTCATAAGTATAATTCCAAGCAGTTTTCTAATTCACGTTTTTTATTTCACCATTTTTTCACCTCTCTTTGTATTGTCTGATCACTTTGTCTTTTTATCTTATTTTGACTTTACATTTAATTCTGTCTTCAGGTGCAGATGCAATCATCAGACAGCACAAAGCCGCCTGTCTGAGAATCACAGCCCTGCTGGCCTGTAAAGATCTGCTGTGGATTGGCACAAGTGCAGGTAATGGGACACATTTTAAAAATCTGAAATACAATTAAATAATAATTTAACTGAATTTCCATTTTCTTTCATTTAATTATTAAATGAGGAAGGTTCATGTATTTAAAAGTCTGCAACCATACGAAATGTACATTTACATGGGAGCTGGCAGCTGAAAGTTTACGGTGCACTCCACATAACACATAGTTTACTGCTACACTATCAGCTGTGCAATAAAGCAAAAAAAGTACATTCACACACAAACAGCCATACAGACACATTGTGTAATTTTACTTTGATTGTGGACCTTGGATTCCAATGGAAATATTATTGATAAATGTTTATGTACAGGGGTGGTGCTGACGCTGGTGATCCCAGCAGTGAGCTCAGGAACTGGAGCTGGGACATTGAAATCTCCTCTGGTGCCGATGGGCTCGGCTCACGGACACACCGGCCACGTCCGCTTCCTGACGTCAATCGAACTTCCAGACGGATTTGACATGAACTTCCCGCCCACAGCACCTGACTCCACAGGTTTTCACGGCTTTTCTCAAACATTTCTTTCATCAAATCAATCATCTGTTTTCATGCACGTCAGGGAACAATGTATTGACACTGTATTTGCAGAAAGAAATATTCATCTTCACTAATACTTCTCTTTGACCTTTAACCCTTCCTCTCTGTGCACCAGGTAATCAGACCCAGAGCAGCACCACAGTGGACAGGGGCCTCCAAAGGCACGACTCAGCACGTCGCCGAGCTTCTGCGCACATCCCTCCAAAAACCAATCATCTAGTCATTTCCGGCGGCGACGGCTATGAGGACTTCAGACTGACCAATAGCAGTGAAACAGTCGGACGGGACGACAGCACCAACCATCTTTTGCTTTGGAGGGTCTGAGACATTTGAACAAATCAGTCCGACCATCCCGACCCGACCTCGTTCTCTAGCTGGGATCGGCCCTTTTACCCCATCAGACTCCTCAGTTTTCAGTGTTGTTGTTTTGGTCTTCTGCTCAGTCCACCAGTCTCTATGTGCATAATATGGCTGTCGGCTCCCTCCTGGACTTTACTAATGAATATGATCACATCAAACCCAGTTTTCTTGTGTTTCTGATGGTGTGCATGTCTGTGTGTGTGTACTCCGTTTTTCGGCATCTGCAAGTATTGTCTAAAAAAAAAAAAAGTGTCTTAAACTTAAGTTTTTACTGAAGAAGACAGAAGGGAAAAATGAAACTTTCACAGATGGATGTATGTTCAGACTGAGAACACACAGAAGACGACTTGGATTCTGCTGAAAGACGATATTTAAGAAAACTTCAACAGGAACGAAGCATAGCATGTACTCGTCCTTTGAAACTCTGGTTTTTGGACATTTTATTCCGTCATTGCTTCATCCTAACTTCAGACTAAAAGACTCCTGATGAAGAGAGATAAAATCCATGGGAAAAAACATGAATATCAATGAAAGACAGCCAAGTGCAACATGTCTACCGGACAGTATATTGATGGGTATTCTGAATTTGCATTGAGGTTCAGGCTGAAGTCTTTTAAAGGAGGTCAAAGATGATTGGCTCAGTCTGGACAACCATATCTGAGATTAGATATTTCTGACCCCAGTAGGTTTGTAATAATATCTACTCCACTGATCATAGACGTGAGACTCCTAACATCATCTTTCCTCCTGCAAAGTAAGAGCATCATTTAAGTGCAATAAATGGCAAGGGTGTCTAAGAAGACTATAAACACATACATCTAGTCCCACACGTTAATGCACAACCTTTACTCTGTGAAAAACATACAAGTACTCACATTGTATCTGTTTTTCTTATTTAAATTTTCGCTGCCAGTTTAACAGAAAAGCAGATGAAGCAGGGTCCCTTTCCTCCTTTAACACGACTATGCCAAAGCCTTGTATGTGTAATGTTTTGACGTGAAGGGATCTGAAACGATTTCTTTTGCCATTAAATTTCAGTTTGTCGAGCGTTCTGTCACGAGGGACAGGGACTTTTTTGAAGATGACGCTAGGCTGTGGTAGCAGAAAAAGATAGTTATGTACAGTATTTATGGTTTTGATTTTAGCGCCTTCTTTTACAGCACTTAATTTATAGAAGATGTAGCTTTTCACTTTTTATTTTCTTTGAACTGAAGATCAAGGAGGCCCTGGTTTGATTACAAAGATTGAATGGGCATAACAGACATACACACTTTGGAGTAGCCTATAAAGATACAGGTGGTTTGGTACGAAATGCAATAGAGAGCTTTAGTTGTATGACTCTTTAAAAGTAGAGAGACAGGACCACGAAGAAGATGATCTGGAGGAAATATGTCCCAAATAGCCAACTTGTCCAATCAAAATTCACTTTGCATTGTATCTGAAAAGCTGTTTCCTGTGCCAAATGTTAATAATTTCTCAGCTCCACTGTGTATATAGTCCCAGAAAATGTCATAAAGTAAGACAAACAGATTTTAGCAGTTATTGGAGAGCTGCTGTCAACTGTACACGTAGTAAGACGAGGGAGTGCGTGAGAGCGTCAGCAAGACGAATGCCGAGCAACTGCACGTGCCTTCAGAAGGTTAAACGTTAAGCCATGTCACACACGCAAACACACACACACACACACACACACACACACACACACACACACACACACAGAGTGGAAAGTCAGCTCTTCCTGGTGAGGAGGTGCAGCAGATGTCTGTTCAACTTGTCACACATACACAAGTTATCCTCAGGCTTTAGGGTTAAGCAGTGATTGTCTTTGATCCCTCCAAGCCTAGAAAACACCTCATTGCTCCTTAGCAGCCATCTGGGTCCTTCACCTCAGCTTTCCCATCTCCAGATGCCTCCGCTGAAGGTTCCCTCTCCCACTGTGATCGGGGCTAACTGTTTAAGAGGATTAGCTGGCTGTTGTGATAGTGGCTAACCGGCTACTACTGAGCCTCTGTCAGTGTAAACGTGGAGTCTGTGCATCTTTCTTCAGTGCTTTGGGTTTCAGTTTAAAAGCATAAAAAGGAGAAAGGTTTCCAGTTTGCTTGTGGTAGCTTGTGGGGAACAGAGCTGAGGAAAGTGACTGGATTTTAGTAAATGCTATAGGACTAGTTTTGGGATGTACGCATGTTCAGTTTCTTGTTGAGAATCAAGTGGGAAGGTTTATTTAATTCCCATGTGTTTGTGGTCAATTGTGATGTTTCAGCCTCCAGTGGTTCATATAGATTTTGGTGTATAAACAAGGAAACATCTAAATAACAGATAATGTAATGTAAAATTGTAATTAATTGGGGTTAAAAAAAAAAAGTGACCTAAAAGGTTCACAGGCATTTTTTTTGTGCTGGCTGTTTAAAAGTGATATGATCCAAAGCTCAACATGATTACTTCCCAAAACTGTTTCTGTAACATTAAAGTAGCAGATCTATGTTTTTAATGTTCTGTATGATTCACAACACAACTGATGTTTGTGTTCTCTGTGTGAAGAGCTGCCAGATGCTGTATATTTATTAATGCTGGCTGTACAGAGCGACGGATCTCCCTGCAGAGTGGAGTTAGTATATTTGTGAACAGTGAAAAACATCTTGTGTGCTGGTACCAGTGCATTCGGAGCAGCATTTCTAAACCTGAGAGTAAAAAAAAAACAAAAAAACTAAATATTGGTTCACAGAGCCATTAGCGTGCTCTCCTGCTCTGGGGTCTCTGGGTGAAACATGATTACTTGGCGTCCTGTGCTGAAAACACTTCTACCGTTTTGTTTGATGATGCTTTTGTGGTCACTAAGTTTTACTTCCTCTCATTCAGAAAGTTTGATTTGCCGCAAGAATGTACATTTCCTCACCAGTGTCACGTGTAGGAATGATTGGACGACCACATTTTCAGCAGGTGCAGGTCGGGTTTTGCAGCTCACTCACTTCCTGTAGTTTACTCGAACACTGCATCTTAAATATGAAGTAAAAAGTGGCCTAATTTTCCTTGCATATTAACCAGGATTGAGAGAATGAAGGCAGTGAAAGAAACAGAAAATGTACTTTATTTTTCACCATCCCTTCATCACTGTAACCCTCAGCGACATGTGTAACCTTCTCATTGCCCATATGTGAACTAAGTCTTATTGTTGTAAATATTGGTACATATTGCCTTTTTTTCTGTAAATAGTGCACCCACGGTCCTCAATTGTTGATATGAATCTAATGGCATATTTTTATATATTTGTGTAGGGTTTGTTTATGTTTATGTCCCCCCCAGCTTCCCCTCTGGCATGCGCTGTCAGTCACGTTTTAAATTATAACGTGTCGTAGATCTTTCTAAAGAAGAAGATGAGGAGGCCTCTGTTGTTACTAACGTGGCTGACAGAGTTCATGTTTTCACCAGTGGCCACGTTGGCTCCGAAACGTGCAGATGTTTGTCGCAGATGTTCAGAAGGAAGGAAACGTCTGCGTCGCCACCTGGTCATAACTCTGTTTATCTCTGGTTGACATCTCGCAGTTGTCATGGTTACAGTCGATCAGAGTTACTTTCTGTATGTAGCTGTTCTTGTTTTGTCACTGTGGGTTCCTCTTTGTAATTAAATCAGTTCACTGGTGCCAGTTTGTGCTCGTTGTCTTATCATTTAGAGCATAATGACACAGCCTGTGATTTACTGTTTCACTGTCAATCAAATATGTGTTGATTCCCTCTGCTACTTGAAGTGGGACTATACACAGCAAGTACCGTGTGTGGAATAAACAACGTATAATGTTATTGGAAAAGTCGTAAATAAGGATAACTTGCAAGACAAGTGATCAACTTTGTCATAAATAGTTTTTTTAATCTTTCTAATTTAGATCTTTTTCCTTTTTACAATCAGAGATTCAACATTTGTAGCTTAAATTTGCTGGTTGGTTTAGTCTCACACACATTTTATGGGCGGTCCCTGGCCAGATGTCAAAGAATAAACAAAAATCTACAAGGTTTATATGCACACAAAATCAATATACACACAGATAACCCATATCATACCACAATTTGTCTAAACAATGACCAAAACACAAAGTTACCTCTGTGTTGTTGTTGTTTTTTTACCAGTGTGCTACAGCCTGACTCTGCTATTCATTTTACTCTAACCCACTGACCTACAATGAAGTGTATTGTGATATGATAGTCTCGCAGTGTATAACTGAATACAGGCCATTCAGAGCAAACACACATCAATACAAATGTCGCCCCTTCCTCCATGAAGACTCACACATCCACACACAGTATTCAAATGTACTGAACAGTGAAGATCTGTGTGAAGACTGAAAGAGGCAGAAGAGAGGCAGCAGCACAGAGATTCATCTGTGTCTCAGCAGAATGAATGAATAATGTTGTGAGTCATTGACTGATGAAGAACACAAGAATCTTCTTCATTCACTGATTTCAGAATTTAAGAAATTATACATGTCTTCTTCTTCTTCTTTTTCTTTTTACAAATCTTCCAAACTACAAACCCATGACATATCATCCACCTAGAAAAAAAATGTACTCATCTTGTTCTTATAGATTAAAAGCTGCTTTCTGAACAACAGCATTGGAGGTTCTATGCACAGAGCAACACTGACTCAACTGAAGTACTTAAATATAACTGAATTTAATAAAGCCCATATTAATAGAACATTGAAAAGACAATAAACAATGATGTAATACAGTATTTGAATTCCTGTAACCTTAAAATATTTTTCCTCATATTGCAGTCTTTACACTAAACTGAATTAAACATCTGCCTGGAAACACTGGGCAGTGACTGTATGGATTATATTAGATTTTAAAACATGGGAGCTCAATGTCTACAGACAAATTTACATTAGTGGTGAAATATATATCGGCAAACAAGATGAAATAGACTTTGGAAAAGGTTCTTAAAATATAAAATGCTTGGAAACGGAAAAAAAGACAAACAATGAAAGAAGCAGGGTGAAACATTCAGCCAAGTTTGAACAAATTATTACATATTTTATTTACATTTATTCATGTGCGTTTCACGTTAAATTAGTTTAATATTTAACATCTTCGGTGTCACATACCTATAGAGATTACTGATTCCATCCGCCAGGTTGTGAGCCACAGCCACCTGCCGGGGAAAGACCAAGACCAACAGAGCAGGTTTACGCACACACACGCGCGCGCTGACGGGGTTTCAGCTTGCAGCGGTGACGCACTGTGAGCTCACTGAGCCAGCTCAGTGTTTAGGTCCTTTTTCACACACATACACAGAGAGGAGCTAGAGAGTGAGAGAGAGAAAGAGAGAGAGGAGGGGAACCTCGTTTACCGGCTTTGTGGTTTTCATCCATTTTCAAGCGTTTTAATTCCACCTGCCGACTCAGCTTTCTTCAGCCGATGATGTTCGTCTCTAAACACTGATTTCAACTCCATTTATTCACCAAACCGGTAAGTCTGACAACTTTTTTTTACAAGAAGAATCCGGACTGCTGCTGAAGCCGGTAGTTAAGTTGTGTCAGACTTGTGTGGGGCTTCCTCTCGCCGCAGAGTCTGCTGCTGTGACCGCTTTTACGCACGGCGGTGATGTGTTCATGTCTTCGCCTTTTGGGGGTATAACAAATGGCACATACTGATTCCTGTATACTTTAAAGCGAACTAAGTGTCTTCTGTTTGTTTCAGCTGAGTTTAAGGCTCAAGAAAAGATGTTTTATAATGAACACATGGAGCACTCTGTTACTGTCTGTCCTCCAGGCAGCTGAATATCTATGATTAGATTATTTTGATAGACTTATACAAACTGTGGCAGCCACAGTCTGTCTCTGTCGTGCTTTCTAATGACAGGATGAGCGCGTGCTTGACGCACCATCATGGCTATACGCGATGACCTCACTGAGTATGATCCTCCTCTTCTCTTTTTAATGAAGTGCATAGTCTTAAGGCTCTGTTTTCACTTTAATATTGTATGTGTATTTTAATGGGTTAATAAGTTGCTGATCATTTAAGTCAATTAAAAGACAGAAAAATGTGTGAGTATATAAATTTGAAGTTATGTCTTATCATCAGCATATAATACACCATGTTATAGAGGTTTTGGCAGGATGTACTGTTGTGTAATGAGCAGTGAAGACGACACACACAAGCACACAAGATGAGACTGTCATCTTTGGCAGAGGACGTCCATTGTCTGAGTCCAAATTCCTACATGCTTGTTTCAATAAGAGACTTTTGGCTTCTCCATTGCACACCCACACACATACACACATGCACACACAGGCACACACACTTCGACCAGGAGAGGGCCAACTTCACTGTCTCACCCCAGTGTTATTACAATAAAGTCATTGTCATCTTCGGGATTTATTCACCCTCTCATCACGGTTTAAAAGTACAAATATTTGATATTATCTACTTGCCAGAAGACAGGACCTCCTGCTTCCTGTCCAGTACTTTCACTGTTATTATGAAATACCACGTCTGAGGATGGGTGTTAAAATTCCTTCCCTGAATGCCCCTTTTCGTGTGTGTGTGTGCGGCTTTTGTTATTATGGCAAATCCACTGATTCAATGCATCAGGATTGTACAGTTTTAATTGCGTTAGTTTAAAAACTCTAAGGAGACCATTCTGCTTCCTGTACTGCACAGAGCTGATGTCTGCCGTCTGTTGGACCACATTTCTGCAGCAAATGTGTGTTTGAAAGATTATATACAACATTAAAACTACACCGTGTATCATTACAGTCACACAAGTATGTTAATCTTACTTGAGGGCTCAGTTTGCTTCCACAGATTTTTCAGAGTACTAATGTGTGTTAGAGATCTGAAATGAATATTTTTTATAAAGTTGTGTTTTTTATGTTGAAGGATTTCCCAACAGGATCTGACTTGTTTTTGCTTGATTTAAAAACATCAGTGCAAGTCTCAC
This sequence comes from Pseudochromis fuscus, assembly GCA_900323345.1. NCBI lineage: Eukaryota > Metazoa > Chordata > Actinopteri > Pseudochromidae > Pseudochromis > Pseudochromis fuscus. The sequence continues at coordinate 12,456 of OOFC01021834.1, forward strand.
ATGCGTGCCTCCTTTGAAAGCTACACGTTATCCTAATGGTGAGATTATTATGCTGACAATGCAGACGTACGATACATTTTGAAGAAATGTATAAAGCCTGATGTGCTCTATAAATGTGCACTGTATAACCTTTTAGTGGATAGTAGCATTTTTCTTATTGTGTACTCAGCTGATGTAGCAGTTACTGCACTAAGACACCTGTAATTGTCCACACACACACACACACAGCGTACATGTGGATTTATCCCGAGCCAAATTTAACCCCCGTTTTACTTTCTACCACACCCAGTATTTACTGTGTACACTACATTTATTTAGGGTTTGGGGAGGAAGTAATGAAGTTGAACACAGTAAGAGAGAAACAGAAAGACGCGCTTCAGCCTGGAGGTGGTAACAAGCCTGAGATTACAAGCAGCATACGGACATACAGCTTCACCTCTGTCGAAGCGTGTGTGAGGGCATGTGGAAGTCAAAGACTCAGCTAAGCTTTAATTAACCCATCAATCCTGTCATCTGTCTGTCCAACCGTCCAACCAGATTGGTCGGGAAAGCCGCCCGGCAATCTCCCGTCCCCGTGCCACAGCTGCCCTGCCTGCCTGCCTTCCCAATGTCAGCCAGGCATCGCTGTGCCAAAGAAATTCCCACTGCACCCGACCGCAGATCCCAATCCAGGCTGGCTCAG